>JAVSBS010024844.1:102040-128455 GCA_033124195.1 Coracias cyanogaster | reverse complement strand
TGAAAAGAGACTGGCCCCATCCTCTTAACACCCACCCTTCAGATATTTATGCATTGGTAAGATCCCCTCTCAGTCTTCTCTTTTCCAGGCTTGACAGATTCAGGGCTCTCAGCCTTTCCTTGTGAAAGAGGTGTTTCAGTCCTCTAATCATCTTTGTAGTCCTCCATTGGACTCTTTCCAGTAGTTCCCTGTATCTCTTGGACTGGGGAGCCCGGAAGTGGATACAGGACTCCAGGTGTTGCTTTACTAGGGCAGAGTAGAGGAGGAGGACAACCTCCCTTGGCTTCACCATGAGCCACCAATGTGCCCTCAGCCAAGAAGGCCAACAGTCTCCTAGGGTGAGGGCACATTGGTGGCTCATGGTGAACTTTTCTACCAGCACTCCCAGGTCCTTCTCTGTAGCACTGCTTTCCAACAGGTAAACCCCTCACCTGTATTGGTGGATGGGGTTATTCTTCCCCAGGTGGAGGACTCTACACTTACCCTTGTTGAAATTCATGAGGTTCACCTTCACCTGGACTCTGCACCACCGATCCCAGCTCTCTGAGCTTGGTTGTTCAGCTGGTTCTCAATCTACTTCACTGTCTGCTCATCTAACCCACACTTCCTAAGCTAAAGCCACAAAAAGAAGTGGTTGCAGGAGGTATGGTAGGCACACACCACAGAGCAACCTCAGCGTAGAGCTTCATAGTTGTTCTCCTGTGACCACTTCGTGAGAGTGTTATGTGATTGTTGAAGAAACATCAAAAAATATGAGGAAAACGAGAACCAAGTGTAGTGACTGTATGCAGCTCTGTGCTACAATCTGACACAGTTCAAGTTGACTTGAAGTGTGGTACTCAAACTCTGTTAAACACAGATTGCTGGTCCACTGGAAGGCTGAGGAAACATGTTGGTTTCCTGAAGTGACCCGATACCTACTTCTGCAAGGCTGAGGTTACAGAGCATCATTTCACTTCTTGTCTAGGCGGTTGGAACAGATCTGAGCCGAAAGACAAGCTCACTGGCTGTTAATGATCGTCCCACGCTTGCTGTGCGTGAGTGTTGCTGTCAGACAAATGTAGCTATGCATGGTCAAAGTGAAAATGAGGAGTTTTTAAGCTGTGAAGATGTGAGGAGAGGAGACCTTCGTTCTGTAGGGTACTGCTATGTGCTCTACTACGGACAGCAGAAGATAGAGCTGAATGAAATACCCTGATTTACACTATGCTTTTTTTAGTCATAATCTGTTGCTTTTGTTGTGTTTTTGGATTAGCTGCAGAGCAGTGCAGAGAAACAATCCAAAGATGTAGTGAGAGGATTTTAGTACTGCTGTTTTCTCTTGGGGCCAGATTCTCAGCTGGAGAAATGTGAAAGTAGCCCTATTAGTATTGGTGAAGCTCTGCTGCCTTACGCCAGTTGACTTTCTGATCTGCAATGTTAGGGGAGCACAATAGAGAGATTAACTTGTTAAGCATCTTTAATGATGATTAGAAATTACAATATGATTAAATTTTTATTAAGCAATTGTCAGGGGTTCTAATAACAGTTGATAATTTAGGCAGGACATTAACTGGCAGCTACCACAATACAAATACATGTGATTTTAGTCATGTTATGGATGGTGGAATGGGGATTAGTGGAGACAGAGAAGCTGGGTGTTCTGTAATTCTGGATGTCAGAGTACTTTCAGTGTGGGATCTGCTGGTTCAAAACCACACACTGCTCTGCAGCATTGTCTTCTCTCTTGTGTTAGATAAAGATTTATCTATTTTCCTCTCAGACCTTTTTTTAATGGAGAGTTTGAGTTATGAAAGTTCATGGGAGTGGGAGCAGTTTGCAGCCTGTCCTGGCTAGGGCTCACGGGAATTGCAGTGTCAGGGACCAAATCATGGTGGGGCTAAGGCCACCTATCTGGGCTTCCTGGGCTGTATTGGGTCTAAACTGATAGCTCTTTTTGGTGAAGGTGTTTGTCCATAGCTGCAGCTAGACATTACACTGACAAAATTGGCGGGGGGCTCTGTGAAATAGTCTTCTTTCTTCCTCTTCCTGCATGCTTAGCCTTGGGAACAGGATCTGGTTAAAGCACTTTGTTCGCTTGTCGTAATCTGGATGACTAACTGAAGTGTGGAACACAATACAGGTGTGTGGGAAGCTCATCTGCATTGGCACAAAGCATCAAAGTTAATTTATTTCCTTCTGAGATAAGATTGGCATATTAAATGGGATTTAAGAACAAAAAAATTGTGGAGGTGTAACAAGCATTTCATAAATTACTGCTTGCAGCAATGTAACTTAGTGCCACGTCTGTTTTAAGTTGTATATATTTTTGGATTGCAAACTTGTTCATAACTGTTGCTACTTTGGGGTCAGATTTTCCTTAAGTGGAGTACATGGTGTGGTGATTCTTGTATTAGCCAAGTTGGGATGAAAACATAAAAGTCTTAATGAAGTCAACATTTTCTTTTCCTGAAACATTACTTGGTCTTGGATGACAGGTTCCAATCTGGCTCAGTCTGATGGGTGATCCCAGAGGGGCAACTTTCTGCTGTGATCAAGTGATGTGAAATGAACGGGTTGTATTTCAGTTCTTCCTGGTGAGATACCCCTAGATGGAAGGGCCACCCTGGGTAGCACCCACAGATGTGTTGCCAATGCCACAAACTCATAAGTAAAGCTAGAAGAAATAATGAGATTCCAGAGTTTATCTAGAGTTATACCAGAGGGCAGATTGCTCAGGATTGATTTTTAGCTGTGTTTTACGATTTCATGAATCCTTAGGATTGTATAGTGATATTTAATTGAAAAAAAAATATAGTGACTGGCTTCCTCACATAATCAGTAAAGCTCCTTTAACGTTTTCTTTTAAGCAGGCAGCCCAAACTCTAAAGGTATGGAGAACCACATGTCCCCAGAAGGGCATCTACTGGACATGTGTTGAGACAGAGAGAGGTGGTGGGCTGTGAGAGAAAGGAGTCACGGCGGCTTAAGATATTACAGTTAGCACCACAGCAGCAGACAGGGGGTACTTTTAGCCTGTGGCTAATCTAAGAAAAAAAAAGTGGGGTGAACCTTGGAAGAAAGGTGATTAAATAAACTCTCTTTACTTTCTCTTGGTACTGAGTTAATAGCAATTTTTATGTCCTTGTAATTCAGCCCGGCATCTGGGCTCTTGTTTTAGGCAAGTGCATTGAGTTCTAGGAGCTGGTTTTGCTTGTATGTGTGTAAATTGAAAGTTAAGTGGGAATAAATCATTCTTCCATTTCAGCTGCACATTCTGAGAACCAACCATGGTCTTAATGTTTGCACTCAAGTTACTGAGATATTAAGTGCTGTGGATGAATTTTCTTGATGCTGCCCATTCCATATTCCCAAAACCAATTGGCTTTTCCAAGTTGACCACCTGGCCATTCTTTTCTTTAGCTTTCATACAGCTTTGAAATTGATGATTTAAAAATATCGGCTTCAGTGTTCTAAGATTTCAAAATTGTCTATTCAACTCAGAGCCCAAAAGTTGTTGTGTTTTATTGCTACAGTAGTAACAGCTTTGCCCTTTGTTATGATACAGGCTACCCAGTAATCTCCAAAATCAACAGCATCCTAAGGAGTAAATGGAGCGTTCTGGTGGTGGAGGTTTTAACAGGCTCTGCTGTTTCTGGGATGAAAAGAAGTTTTCTTTTTAAGATAATGTTAAAACGAAGGTCTCCAAAATGGAGCACCCATTAACTAATGGGAGGTTTAAATTGCAGATCTTGTTCTGGTATTTTCATATCTTTCTTACTGCATTATTGGTCTTTCTATCAGTCAAACTGTAGTATGAGGTGATAATGCCTCTTGAATTGCTGTGTGATAATGTTTTGTCCTTCAGGACTCTGTACCGAGCAGTAAATTGCATTGAAGTGTCATTTTTTGATATTTCTAATATATAGAGCATACAAAAGATTTCATTTCAGGATATCTCTTCTATCACAAAATATTTATTTAAAATTTGCATATATAGCTTGTGATTAGTTCCAAATATTTTTTCAAATAGAAGAATGTTTCCTTATGCTTCTTAATAAAAATGCAAAACAAAACAGATATTGCTGGTTTTGTAATACCAGATGGTATTGCTGATTTTTCTTTCCAGTAAGAAAGATTACTATAGATGTTAGGTAGCAAAGGAAAAAAAAAATAGCCTTTTCAAAACAGCCAAGGCAAAATAACACTGTTGATGTAGTGATTATTGTTATTAAGAGGACAGAAATGGGGCTGTCATTATGAAGATGTATGCGGAGGTTATGCTTAAATGGCTTGTGAAGATCAGATATGTGTGTCATTTAGGGTAATTTTTTGGGGCCTTACTGCTTCATGACTGACAAGTAAATACAGAAAATGTGTTAATTCAGTGCTATCTGCAGGAAGTACAATGCTATTAAAATTTGCTATAGAAAAGGGAGAGGTCTTGAGTTTGACATGGGAATTTAGATCTCCAGTCTTGTTGGCAGATTTTTCCAGTCTACCCAAGGGAAAGTGCCTTTGGGTGGCCAGCAGTATTTGGAGATAGCTGAATCAGCTCTGGATGAGCTGTTCTGTCTAGCCAGCACTGTGGAGTGCAGACATGCTGCCTTGGCTGTGGAAGCCTGCAAATACCAACCCAAGCTATGTTTTTTTTATTGACTGTAGGAGTGTGCTCAATGGAGGTTATGTGGGAAAGAAATCTGCAAAGATACAGGTGCTTCTTCACTTGTTTTGTAAGATAAGCTATGCAAAAAATTAGATTTGCTGGATGATACAGTAAAAAAAAAAGACATTTCAGAAATCTTGAGTGGGCGCTTGCTGTGTAAACACTTGGTACAGTTTACTTCTCTCCAACAGTATTTCCTTTGTTCAGATGTAAAGCATTTCCCGTCATCTCATCTGCATCAATTATTCAGTCGAATGAGGAAAAAAAAATTTTATAAAGCTGCATTTGTACATTTTAGTTAGCTTCTGGTTATAATCCGAATAAGATAAGACACACATTATTAGCAAAGAAAAAAACTTCAAAAAAACCAATCATTCATCACCTTCCATTCTTTAAAATAAAAATCCAAATGAAAATTAATTGATTGAATAAACCCACATGGGCCAAATACCCACTTTTTGGCTGCTCCAGAAGGAAATACTTTGTTGCAAAATGTTACAGAATTTCAGCAAACCTGCCTTTAAAGTGCATAAATTCCATGGTTTGAAATTTCAATACCAAACATAGAATGCTAATTTTTTAACAAGAGCTGATTCAAACTTTAATTTGGATGTTCAAAATTTCAAATGGATCTTGGTTTTATTGTTTATATGGATTAATGGCTGTAGTCAGCTAATGGGTAATGAATTGAAAGCTGTTTTGAAGGTAGATGTAATTTCCTTTTTCGTACTCAAAGCACGCTGGTCTTCCTTGGGCAAAGCCATCTGCACAGGGAAAAAGAGCAGTCCTTTGTTTTGGATACTCTACATACTGATGAATGTTTCTAAACTTTCTGCTTCCTCTCTTTTTTTTTTGTCATTTTTATTTCCATTTTGCCTGTCTTTAGTATTTCTGTCCTGTGGTTTCAATCCTGCTTTCCACTTACGTTACTCTACCAGTAACTACTATATTTTAACTGTGGTGCTGCGATGAGCTATACATTGACTTCTCAGTCACTGTTTTTTAAATGTAAATGAATCCTGGTATTGTGCCGGTGTTGCTCTGAAGTCTTTCGACAGCTTATAAATTCAGATTCTATTCTGTAGTTACCATATGAAGTCCCCCTTAGAGAGAAGCGGTACTTTTTTTCCGTTACAAGTAGAAACTGTGCTGCCTTCCGTGTAACACTGCAGGTACTGTAAGGTATAATTAGTTGGCTTAAATTAGGAGCCTCTATTAACTCAGGTCAGCCCTAGCTGTGTATATGTTGCTGTTTTGTTCAAGGATAGCTCATAAAATGCCTTTCAAATGTTTAGATTTGGGCTGCTGCAGTTTTTCCTCATCTAAATGTCAACTGCATGTGACAAATAGAATAATATAAAATAATTATACTTTTTTCTCTAATCAAGCAAAAGGGGTGTTGAATTCTTTAATTACTGGCTTTGCCAGCATGCAAATGGGAAGGCTTTTCAGGTAAGTTGCTCATAGGAAATGCCTGAAATGGATAGTAATTAACAACTGGCTCTTCATTGGTATGTTAATTACACTGCCATTTGTCCTGGTGCCTGTCCTTGTTTAAATGTTCACTTCCACTAAACTGGAGCGTTCACTTCCTGGCAAACACAGACTGTATCGGAACAGTTTGACTCTCAGATATATGCAAATATTTTATGGGAAGAGGCATGCCAGTAAATCACTGAGCTGCAAAGAACAAAAACACTGCATATTTGTATTCCTCAGAGGTAAAAGCAAAACCTGTTTCTGTGGAATATACAAGCCTGATTTTGAAAAATGGTCTCCAGTACTTTCCCAGTAATAATCCAGAACACATTTTCATGCAAGTAGATACTTTCAGGGAGTTGCTACTGCTGGCTCTTTCTGTTAGTAGAGGCAGGTGGACATCTGGGTGCTGTTAAATGCCCTTGCAATGCATGTATTTTTAAAATGGTATTGCCTGTAATATCTGGATGGAAAATCAAACTGAACTGGAACTGCTTTTAAAACTCAGGATAAAACTGATTAATTTTCCTTCCATTCAAAATAAAGTGAAATCTTATGAATAGATCACATCGGTAGTCTCAGATCTTATTTAACTTACAGTTTAATTATTTTGAGAACGCAGATTGTCTTCTGTTTCTTGGATGGTGCTTTGCAGAGGGCTTTCCCAATCCCCAGGTACTGCTGCAGTAAGTTATGCCCCTGAAGAGGACAGGCTGATAAAATTCTGTGGCTAACCAGCATGTCAGTATGAGGCTAGTGTTTTAATTTGCTAAGCATCTGTCAGATGGAGAGTGGTTGATCTGCCCAATGCAGAGCGACTATCAACATGTGGCAGAAGTCCCCTGAAATTGGGTGCTGATTGTAACAGTAGCTGTGGAAGTTGATTGTAGTCATAAAATTAGCTACAAAATGGCACAAGCTACTGTGTGTCACTGCCCTCTGAGTTTGACCTGTTTATTCACAAAAAAAATTATTGATGTTGGTGCTGCAGAGCCAACATGGCCATGGACAAGCCACATTTCCATTATTTCATGTCCAGCAGGCAAAGTTGCTAGCTCAATTCCAAGTCTAGCTTTAAAGACCTAAAGTACTGTTACCTAGAAAAGCATGGTTTGAAATGCTAAAGTCTTGTGTTCCCAGCCACTGTGAGGCAGCTCATTTAACGGCAACCTGCAGAGGTTGGTGCTGTGAGAGAGTCTGGGCAAACAGAGGTCAGTCTGATGACTACTCCTGTGAGTCATGTTCATGTCATAGTATAGGGGGACACCAATGATTTCCTCAGACTTCTAAATTCTTTTTTTTTAAAGCATCTGTAAGAGATCAACTGGTCTTCTGCATATAGCTCTGTCAACTGAAAATGCTCTACACTCTCTGTAGTGAGTAGTGGTTTGACCATTAGAAAACAAGGCTGTTTAATGAAAACTTCCCTTTATTTTTATGAGATTTTCAGCGATCTGAGGAATAGAATGGCAAATTATTGGAGCTATGTAAAGGCTTCAGTGTTTGGGGGATACGTGTTTCTCTTCTAATTGCTTTTGTTGATGTTTCCATGTAAAACAGACAATTTTTCTGGTTTATGTAAAAAAAAAAAAAAGGAAAAAATGTTTAATTTGCTGTTTAATTAGTGAGTTTGTGGGAACAGCAATTGCATCTTAGCTGTATTGTGTTTTTACTTACCAGTGAAGTTTTGAAGTATGCATTTTCATTATCATAGAATGGTTTGGGTTGGAAGGGACCTTAAAGATCATGTAGTTCCGGCCCCCCTGTTACGGACAGGGACAACTTCCACTCAACCAGGTTGCTCAAAGGCCCATCCAACCTGACCTTATTGAAATTAAAGTAAAAGTACCATCACTAAGAAAAGTACAGGGGCATATTGAAACTCTCTTATGAGGACTGGAAAATAGGCATAATTCCTGAATGCATGGGCACATTTGAAAGGTAAAGTCCTAATAATTATTCATCATTGCCTTTATCGTAGACATCTTACCAGACTAAAGTTTGTGTGAAAATAACTTCAGGGGTATTCAGACCTTCGCTGACTATGAAGTGTAGTTTAGATGGAAGAGGTGTCTGTGCTGCAGGAAGACAGATGCCACCTGCGGTGTCCAGGACCTCCTGCCTGCTGGGTTCCTGGAGGCTACCATCCATGGTGCTGAAAGCTCACAAGGGTCTATGCTCAACCACGGCTCCACCACAGGCCTGGTGGAGATGAAAGGCTAATGGGAGTGGGCTTGAGCTACATTTCTGAGTGATAGCCATTAGCAGTTGAGGTATTGAGGACATATTATCTTCTCCCAGCTTTCTCATCATGTTAGTGATCACCAGCAAAGAGCTGGACTGCTGGAGTTAAGAATGTCTTAAATGAACATGACAGTCTTCCCCATATGCCACATGTTGAGGCCTACAGAATCAAAATTTTGCAGTTCTTACACAAGTCCTTAAAAACTGTGTGATGTCTCTGTAGATTGTCTGCCAGCAGCTCTCTGCATCTGTAAGTTAAGGTTGTTCTAAGTTAAACTGTTTCTTTTTGTTTTGTGGGTGAGGCTGGACGGGATGCTTACTAAGAACAAAACTAGATCAGGCTTGCGCTGCATGGAGCACCTATCCAAGAATAGCCCATCACATTTTACAAGGAAGTGTAAAATTTACATTATAGATATAGAACGAGATAGCATTAGAGAATTTTCTTCCTCCTTTGTTGTTGGTGAACACTATGGAGTACTTAGGTTTACATGAGTTTTTGGGGCTTCTTGTAGCTTATTCAAGTTTGAGGCTTGGTTCTTGAATCATGACTGGTGTTGGTTTTATTTCTTCTAAATCAAGTATTTCTGGACTTACCGTACTCTGAAGTCTTCCTGATACAACAAATGAATCTGTGTCTTTCTGAGATGTAGTAGTCTTCTGGTGAAATATGTCTTGATGCTCTTTCACTCTTCAGACAAGCTAACATCATATGCTTCCAAATTGTTTCCTGACTCAAGACTTAATTTTTTTATTTTTTTTTTTTTTTTAGTGGTGTCCTCCTGCTTCTTAAGCCCTTTGGTTCTAAATGGTAAATGGGACTGAGGCTTATGATGGGTTCTAACATTTTAGTGAAAGCTACTGGTCTAAAATATCTTTTGCTCACCAAAGTTTTCTCTTTTCTTACTTGTGTTTCTCTCTCCAGGTTCTATGCATGTTTTAAAAAGGAGGACATGTAAATGTGTAAGTAATGTTTGAGGATAGGCAGCTGTAGGGTGGCACTGTAAAACAAAACCTTAGTGCTGGGCCACAGTAGCTGAATTGAGAAATGGATGGTTTTACTTGTTGGCATTTTCGTTGAGTAGAATTGGTTGGAGATTTGTGAGTGGGTGGAAAGAACATTAACATGAAGTTCATGCTGAATTATGTTTTGCTTGAGGAAAACTATTCATTAGTCTCATAGCAGGCACATGCCTTTTTGTTCCTGCTCTAAACTGGTATCTGACTACTTTGATGAAAAGGTTGATATGACATTAAGGAATTGGTTCTGCCTCATCTACTGATGATGTGCAAAAGCTGTTCTGCCCTTGGCAGAATATGACACAGGCAGTGTGCCAGTCCTCGCTTTGCTTTAGGAAGGGCATACGTGTGGTAAATGTTTCAGGGTACGCAGAGTCATGGCTCCATCTCTTACCGTGATACGTGTGGAGGTTAATAATGTTGTATCCAAGTTCAGCTCCAGACCTCACTGTGTCTCCACCTAAACCCCTTTGTTGGTATTGTTTTTTCAAGACGGTCTTAAGGACAAAGTGTTCTTTCATCATTGCTAAACTTAAAATGACTGTGGTAATTATGAGTAAGAATTTCAGAAACCAATAAATTATCACTGTGCAGGAAAATTCTTGGCTGTTACAAGCTGCCTGCTTTTTTCACTGTTATTGCTGGCCGGCTATCTCATGTCTGAGAACTGACCAGGGCGAGAAGACAGTCTTGTGGTACAGGCACCTGACAGGCTTCAAGTTTACTACAGGCTTCCTACTTAACCTCTGACAAATAATATCCCCGTGCCACAGTTAAGTCATCTGATTTATGTTGCCATTTCTCTTAGTTCCAGTTTGCATGTGCTGTTTATAAGACTATGTATTCTGAGATTCTTGTTCATATGTGTCTGTTACGAATTGAAATATTTGTAGGACTGTGGAGTGCCTATCCTGGAGCAAGCAGAGAATTTTTTTTTTCATTCTGATATACTAATTGATAATGTTTTAGTAACAGACTTTTATTGCAACTGCGTTTGTGTTGGATTAGCAAAGACTTTTTCTCCCTTTGGGAAGGAGAAAAAAGCAGAATTTGCAGCTTCTCTCTCCTTGGAAACAGCAGATATTATTTATTCCAGGCACATAGTTAGCCATTGATCTGTATTTTCTTTATCCCAACATCATGCCTACTGTATAATGTGCTTTTTAAGTGTCTTGGAAAAATATACACATACGAGCTTGGATGGATCACTGTTTCAGTGCTGAACTACCAATGAGCTACCTGGCTTTAAAGTCTTAATATAAGCTTTACAAATTATTTCTTGCAGTCTTGACTTATAGTTGTTTTCATCACTTAATTTACCTTTGAAAACACATTAGTTTGTTCTCGGCCAGTTACAGTTTGGATTAAGACTGAGAGCAAAGTATTAATTGCTTCTTACACAAAAGAAGTGATCAAACTATATGAAATATACAGTTACACAGAGTGAAAATGATGAAATGGTTTTCAAGTGTTTGTTGTGTATTTGAGAGTTGAATTTAAAAAGTAGGAAATTCATTATATGGGGGTATTTGATTAGTATGTTAACTAAAATGGCTCTTTAAATCAAGTCAATGAGCTGTCACTGGAAGTAAATACATTTTTTGAAATAAAATTGTGATTCTTTTTAATGTTAAAATGTAATAATAAAGTATTTGTAGTGAGTTCTTGGCAAGTCCATTTGACTGCCAGTTGTTTGCTTTGTTGTGTGGAGTCCCTGCAGTAGCTGGAACCTGGTGGCCAGGTTTGGCATTCAGACTAATTTTATATGTCCTTTGTGCTTGTCTGTGCTGCTCTTCAGTCAGCAAATACCAAAGCAAAAAATGTAGTTTGGTCAATATTTACAGACAAACACTCAGCTTGTTTTTTGACAAACATCCAGTGTGTTTATAGTGAGGTTTTTTTCAGTATCATTCTTCACTTCTCTATTTGATGTATCCACAGACCTGTCTGTATACTTTTGGGAGCAAGTGGCTTGTAATGGATGTCAAGTCATGTTTAATATGAGTATAGGGACATGGAAAAATAGTGTCTTGTTGTTATATGTTTTTATTTGTTTAGTGGTTCACTGGTAGAACACCCAGTGAATTCTTATATTTTGTAGATCTGAAAAAGCAGTAAGGGCACAGCCATCAGAGCTGAGCGCTTTTTGAAAGCCTAGCAGAGCTTACCTGGCAACATCATTTTCTCTCTTATTTTAAATTTGGTAATTTAAAAAAGCAAAGGATAAGATTCAGTATTATAAAAACTGTTCAGGATATACCTATGTGGAGAAGCTAAGCAGAAAAAAAAAGTTCCAAAAATTATGACAAATTCTTAGGTGTGTAGTAAACCTAAAGCAACACTAAGGAATCTTCTGCTACACAGCATAGCAATATTTTATATTTGCTGTATGCCTATGAAGGTTTTCCTTTTGCCATAGATTTGGGGTGTTTGATTTGGAGCCTTTGTGGTAATGAAGAATTCTAGGAAGTAATGCAAAAAATGCAAATGCAGCTGCCTTTGAACTTCCAAAAACCTTTGGGCTTTTATTGCTTTTTGTTTTTTGCAGATATGAAAGATAAAATATGTGAAATTATCTAAAAGGCAGAATGTTCTAAAAAGCATAATTAATGATAGTGGGCCAGTGGAAGGTAGAAAAATCAGTAAGACCTTTATTCAGTAACTTTTTTGGCCTGGAGGTTTTGGTATACTTATCTTCAAAGACAAGAGTAGCTGCTAATATGGGTTGGTATGGCAGAGCAGTTAAGAGTTCAGAAGATGTTCTGAAGGTTGTCCTCTGTGGGAGGTTAAACTGAACACATCCAGATCTCTCATGGGTGTCAGCTGAGTGTTGTGGGATGTCTTCAGTACACTTTCCCGGTGTTTCTTCAAGGTCCATGAATCTGGAATTTTCTTATACACAGCCCTTTTCCATGGTCTGAAGGCTGGACTGTAGTGCTTCATAATCTGGGCCTGGAGTTTGGAATTCTAATGGTTTGAAGTAATAGGTTACGCAAGTAGTCTATTCACTTGTACATCTGGTTTCAGTCATATGAAGTTTTTGAACCTTGACGCTGCTGTAGGAAAGTGAGGTTAGCTGATTTCCTCCATCTCTAGCAAAAAAAATTAAAAAAAAGAAATGTTAATCAGAAAATCTTCTTTGACTTGCTGGAAGTTCAGTAAGCCATAAAATGTACTGAATATTTAATATACAAGGCTCAGGATGGATTTTCAAAATGGAGTAAAATGTGTAAATTTTTAGAACGTGTTTTGTGATGCATAGTGATATTCTTTTTAGGGTGTCTCACATGCATATTCTTACTCTTGGTAATAAATCGGGATGTGGAAACACCTGAAAGGCCAATTAATTGTCATAACATCAAATAAGCATCATTTGCTTGTTGATCAAGCAGAACTGAAGTCATTAGTGCTATTAATAAAATACTGTTTAATGAAAACAATAGCATTCTGATTACCCAACAGTGCCCAAGGACACTGTAAATATACTGATAATTAAGTATTTGGTAATGCAAGTTGCTGTTCTGAATGAAATTCAGAATTAACGTGCCCTTCTGAGGCACACTTTAAAAAAATCTTTGTAATAAATAATAAAGGTATTTGAAGGACATGAGTAATTTTCAATGAATAATTTAAATCAGAGTGGTCTAGATTTTACATCTTTGTAGTTGGACTATGTTGTTTCTGAGCTTTCTGCAGCTGGTGGCAAGTGGTTGTCTCAGTATGTGGGGGTGCATCATAAAGGCCTCAGGTGTTTGACCCCAGCTTGGTCAGTGGCTTGCAGGACAGCTCATGGGCTACCAGCACCACAGCAGTAGTGGTTGGTTTAGTGTGATTTAGTTTGACAATCAACATTTCCTCAGAAATACTTTGTGCAGATCTTTCATGGTCTTCTTTACCAGCCTCTCCATGACTTGGCTCAATAAGATGACTACCAGAGATGATTTCCCTTGGTGACTGACCCATGCTCTGTTGTAGTAGGCAGGTCAGGCGCAAGATACCGCTTCTGTCTTGGTCTAGATCCTTGAATTTTGATTTTGAAAATTTATGATGAATTTTATAAATACTTGCACCTGTGAACTTAGACAATGCTTACTGTGCTTGTGCACCTCAGCGACAAAGGATTATAGGAATATCTGTGTGAAACAATTATAAGAGGGGACCAGGAAGTACTTAATTCACAAACACATCTATACTAGGTGTGGATAGTGTGGAAAATGCTTGATTTGATAGTTAATGAAATAGTGGTAGTTGCTTAATTTCTTACCTTTGTAGAAGAAGCACACTTGAGAAATGTTATGTCCCTGCTCATGATCTAAAAACTGTCTGTCCTGTTCCCAAAAGGAAGAGTTTTAGGCACAGCATGCCTTTTCTAGCTCTGGCCAAAAGCAGGTGCTTGAAGGAGTGTAAAATCAGAGCACACATGTGTGGTGCTTCCCCTGGATACCTTCCCGCCCTCCCACCTTGTGTGACTTAGAAGCTTCTTGAGCCAGGCATGACATTTGTATTTTGTAGCACTCAGTGGATTTCTTTTCCACAATTTTGGACAGGCTCTGCTAAAGCACATATACACTTCTAGCATCCACAGCTTCCCACTGCAGGGAGTCTGGGGCATCCAGAGATAGTTGTAACTGGTCAGGAAGGCTTGGCAAAAGTAGTAATGGTGTGGGAAGATTAAAAAGATGAAAAGGGGGAAGTTGTGGGACAATTTGATGATAGCTGAAACAGTTTCACGTTGCCTTTGAGGAGTGGACAGCCCTGGGGGCAAGCAATGCAGTGGGAGAAGGAATCTAGGTTTAGCTGTTGTAGTCATGAGGACTGCCAGCAAGTAATATAACATTGAGCAAGGCAGGAAAAGAGGAATGGTTGGATGAGAGAATTTTTCTTTCTGTGTAGACAGAAGTCCAATCTCAGTGTTTTACCAGTGCAGAGGCTGATATGAGAGAACCTGGCCACAGCTGGAAGCACAGTAAAGCTGATGGTGTGGTGTTGTGTGTTGTTTCTTTAACTTGCACTGGAACAAACTGAGAGTTACCCAGTTGGCTCTTTACCTTTTTACTGAACAAAAAATCTTACCAAGCCCTTCTAACAAACGATTAGTGGTAATCTTGTGGGGCACGGCCATGTGCAGGTTTTTTGCCTAATTCAGTATTATTGTGCCTCAATTTACCATAGCTTTGACTTGTCTTGCAGCTTCTACTTCACTTCTAGGTGTTTTACTGGATGAAATAAGCAAGTGTTCTGTTTTAAAAAAGGGGAAAAAAGTTCCTGTACATGAGTTTGTAATTGAATGCCAACCAAAACATGTGAAATGAAACAGACTTGTTAAATGAAGAGTTAATGGACTGAGCATAATCTGTCTCTGAGAAACTTGAAGGAAAGTCATTACACTTTATTATTTTTTCATTGAGTTTGTATGCCCAGGCTGGGTGTGTGCTTCTGCAGTTTCTGTGAGTTCATTAATGGGCTAGCTTTGGCCACTTCTGCTTTACAGAACAGCCATATACAGTATTTGCTAGTTCTGATACTAAGTAAAAATTATGGAAAATAACTTTGAATGTTACCTTCTGTCTCTTGCACACAACTTATAATTATGCAGTTATTTTTGGCAAATACAAAATGTCAGAGAAGGAGGGAGGATCGCCATTCATTTCAGATGGAAATGATGCCTGTTTTGGGGAGCCTACATTTTTTTGTAATTTATTTAGTACTTTTGCCACATGCTACTAATATCAGCCAAAATAACATCAATAAAGCCAGGGCAGATTAAGGCAGAAGACAGTTAAGTGAGGTTATATCAGTGCATTATCAGGTATACATGGCCAGATAGGGTCACATTCAGACAACGTAGATGATGTTGCTGCTGTTGACTGCAGTTTTGTTGTGACCCTTCGTGTAAGCTAAGGAGATGCCCCTCTTCTTTGATTCCATCAATCCTGAAACAGCCTTTCAAAGCCACATTTTCATCCTCTCTGCAAACTGGCCTTTTACAGTAGCTGCCCTACTTCTCTGTGATTTGCATGTGCACCTTCTCACTTGTCACTATTTATACCTGAGAGACTTGCCAAGTATTGCAGGCTTGGGTTGTGTTTTCAATGCAAGGCTAGTCCAGGTCCTTCTGTTTGCTTCTAGCCCACTTTTTGGTGCACTTCCAGACTTAGAACATGAGAAGTGCTTTTCTTCTATCGCATATGTGTATCGTGATAGTGGTGGAGACCTAGACACGGTTCCACTTGAGTTAAAGCCCCTACTTCTGTAGTGAGAAAGATTTTATCAAATTTTAGAGGCAGGCCGGACGCTTAGGTTGAGGTGAGGGTCTTCAAGTCTACAGTACAGATATAAGGGCTTGTTTCAATTCTGAGGGGGTTTATTATTTTCCAAGACTAGAGACACACTTTTGGAACAAGAACCATTAAGGCCTCTTTTTTAATCTTTCCTCCTTATTTTGAATTCTTGCAAGCTCTTTTTCTTGAGGGAAATGGTCATAGTTTGGCAGGACTTGTTATCAGTCAGATATATTGTCTTACTAGAGGGAGTACAACAGATAGTTCATCTAAGCCAGAGGCTGGATAGGTTGAGAAGAGATAACAAGGAATTATGAATGAGAAGTGGAAAATAGCCAGGGAAAAATGCATGGGCATATGTGAAAGGAGGATTGATACCATGTTGTTTGTCAAGAAGATAGGAGGAATGAAGCAGCAGCTACTCTTTCCCTTCTTCCCAACCTAACCTTAGGTAGTCACATCTATCTTCTGAAGTCTATGATTCAAGCTGAATTTTTAGTCTAGAACAGTCTCTGCAGTAGGTGCTGAGGGGTGACTCCAGGTTTTCTTCTGTATCATGCTAAAGGCCATTGTAAGTTTATTCAGTTGTATATGGGCAGTTGGTCATTCAGACAGAGAAGGCATAGGTAGCAAGCGTGAATGTGGTCCGCATCCTTTACTTATGCCCTGATGTCTGTGGAAACTGTTCCTTGATCATGAGGTAGATCTGGATAAATGGAATTACCAGACATGATCAGAATGTATAAGGTGATTAGCATAAAAATTGGAAATAAAAATGAAGTATTTTCAAAGTAGCATTCAAAATAACTTAGGAGTACTGTATGAAATAATCTTTGGTGTTACAAATTAAAAGATTGATGTTTCCATAACTAGTTTTTTGGGTGCTGTGCTTTCTGCATGCCTAGTTTTAGATGCTTCAGAGGACCCCAGTTTTCAGTGTCTGCTGTTCATATTGCAGGGATCTGTCTCACATTGTTCCTGAATGCTTAAAGAAAGTATTCCCATACCAAAGCTCTTTGTCAAGTCTAATTCTGTGTCTGCATCCCACCTGCTTTTGCACACATCTATGGAGTCATTGAACTACATGTAAAAAAGTGTGGCTTGTACTGAGGTTCCGGGACTCCACAGATGGATTGTGTGGACACAACTGCTAAGTATGGAGGCACCATAGAGGATTTCACCTCTTTGCCTTCTAAACCTGCTTTCACAGTCCAGATGGGACATATGGTGGATATCTCTTATATTTGTTACATTGCGCTAACTTTGGCATATCTGCCAGAGTCACAGCAGAAAAGGCAGTGACCAAGCTAACTGGATTTGTCCTCTAGACCACCAGTTAGGCCACCCTTTTCAATGGTTGGTCACTGTCTCTGCTGTGAACAGCCAGACCCCCACAAACAATCAGCTTAATCGCATCATCTCCCCCTCCTTAACATTCATCTGTGGTGCACAGATGATAAAGCTCTGACTTTCATTTTTAAAAAGGGAGCATTTTTCTAGTATTGACTCACTGTATGCTCTGATTTTTCTTCACAATTATGGGGAGACATCCCCCCCCACCCCACCCCAAAATACAGGGCATCGTGGTGGAGGGGAATGTTTTCAGTTAAGTAGGATTTATATATTATTCATAAAAACCCCTTGTGTCTTAGTGGCTGTTTCCAGAACCTAAATGGTTAAAGTAGAAAATGTTAGTAATTTTGCTGCAAATAAATTGATCAGTATGCAAGACGGTTGTCACCGGCTGAATCATGGTCCACAGTTAAGGTAAACAGATCTGTGATGACATTTTCTGAGCAGAATACCAATGCTGCTACATTTCTTCCCAGAGGTTTCTGACACTTCTTATATGCGGATGAAATTTCTCTCCAGGAGGGTTTCGTCTGCAGGAAAGAAATAGCATCTTCGTAAGAGTCTTCCTTAAAGGTGGGATATATTATAGTTCGTGATTTATTTGTTATTGTAATTCTGTGAAGAGTATGGAAAGGAATGTTTTTGCTTCTCTGCACAGTAGATCTTTCTGATGTAGGGTCTAAAGTATCTGGCAATGAAATGCAAGTAAAACAGTATTAGCAGAGTTATCAGGAGCAATGCAAATATTTTATTTTTTATATTCTCTGAGAGTGAGCTCTGTTTTATAATCTCTGTAGTTAACATGTAGAAGCAATGACTGTATACACAGCTAGGATTTTAGCATAGGTGTTTCTGTGAAGTATTTTTTGGCTGCATGACGGCTTCATATTTTCATTGGCATATTCTAAAGTAAGAGATATGATTTACTTTATTCTTAAATGTCTCTGTGCTAGGCAGAAAATCCCCTTTGCAATTGACTGCAATCAAAACCTTTTTGCTGAGACACATCTGACTCCTGTATGACTTCAGGGTATGGAAAAATACAGTTTCCAAATAAGTTTTTGAAATCTGCTTTCTTAGAACATTTAAAATCTCTGTGTACAATGCTGTTCATAGGAGAGGGCACGTTTGCAATTCTGTATTTAGCCTTAGATCCACATTTCCTTGGAGGTTATTGACATCTCAGTCGTTCTGTGGATTAGCAGTTGGAAATCTGTCACATTTGTATTGATAAAAGTAGAATTTCGTTTGTTAAATCAGATGTTGGTATCCGACTTTAATCCTGTTTATTACAGTAGATACTGAAGGATAAAAGACCCCTGTGGAGAGCATGCTCAGTGGTACCTGGCATGTAATAGCAAACCTGGAACTGGTCGTTAAAGTTAACATTTGGGATTCAAAGTCTGTTGAAGTCAACAAAAGCTTTTCTCCAGTAGGCTTCAGATTTCAGCCTGGTCCTGTCAGAGTCTGGTGGGTGTAGGTGAGGGGAGTATAGCCCAGGATGCCCGAGTGGTTGAAAATAATGCGGTTAATAGGATCTTTTGTTAGATAGACTTACAAAATCTTGTCATGCACAGCGTCTGGTTGTATTTCAAAGCTTCACAGCAAGCACGGCTGTGGTTTCTGGAGAGGAGCAGAGCGGGAAACACCATCTCCAGAGCTGTGCAATGCAGGCTGTGAAGATACCTGGCCAAAGAGCTGCACTTCTCCGGGAAGTGTCTCAGCAAGTGACAAATTTGTGTCGGGGTCAAGTTAGAGCTGCATTTCAGGTGCTGGGTCTGGGGTGATGCTTGAGATTTAAAGTTTGGGCTTAAAGAATTATTAAATCATGGGTCTTGACTAAAAAAGAGAAGCCCAAGTTTATCCTGGCATGTTGCACTGTCCAGTAGTTTGTGCTGTGATTGTGGTTCATGTGTGTTTTCAAGGTATCCTTGTGCAGCATTTAGCTTGCTTTCCATGTTCTGCTTTGTGAAGTGCACAGGAGCTGTTTTCTGTGCAGATCTCTGTAACAAAATTTGAGATGAACATGGAATTTATTGGGAATAAACCCCTGTATTTTATCCTGGTATTTTTAATGTACATTTGCAGATGGTCTTTTATTTCAAAAACATGCCTGAATATTTTGGGAATGACCTACCTGTGGTGCTGGAGGAAAGTGTAATATTCAAACTTGGACTGTTCAGCAGTGAAATGAATTCTGGAAAGAAAAGGAGGGACTAATTCTGCCGCTTTTACATTGAGCACTGACATTGTTCCTGTATTAGTGTGGCTTCTCAGGGGTCCCCAAGATGTGCATGATTATCAGTGGCGGAGTCAGGCCTGCATGAGGTATGGCAATAGTGAGGCAGGAGCTGTTAGGTGTCGTCTCACTGGAAGAATATCCACTAAAGGTTGTGAGTGTTGTGTTTGGTTTTATTTTAACAGCAGTTCTGTATTCCTTGGCAGATCTCTAGGTAACTTTCTAACTTTGAAATTAAATACTATGTGATTTGACACTGAGGAACTGCTTTTAAATAATTTTTTTTTCCTAACTCTACCTTGATGGTTATAGATGATTTTCATGAACATTCAGCCTGACCTTGTTTTACTTTCTGACATTATACCCTTATGCACATGTATTAATTTTGAGTAAAGTAAGCAACACCTATTCTATTTCTGTTGGCAGAAGAAAAGTCCAGTCTCTGAAGGAGAACAGCTTGTTTCCTAATGTTCATTGCTGCTGAAACACTTCCGTGAACATCAGTGTTAACATGTGTCTGGACATGGGTGTAGATGAGCCTGGAAACATGATCTTTATGATGGTTGACCTGGCATGTTCTTTATTCTTTTTTTTTTTTTTTTTCAGTATATACATATAAATATATATAACTTGACACCTGCTTCTTCAGTGCTGGACTTTCATACTAGTTTATGCTACAACAGAATATCTTAATTTACTTGCAAGAGGCTGTCCTAAATTTATGTTGAGGTAACCTCATGCGATTGCAGGTTACCCTTCTAATTTTTTTTTTTTCTTTAGGTCTGCGTCCAATGTACACTCTTCTCTTTTTTTTTTTTTTTTTTTTTTAATGGTAGTAGGCTTCACCTCTCTACCACAATATTTCTATCTGAGATTCCAATATATGGATGTCTTTTCTTCCTCAGTCTCTTGTTTTCTTCCCAGAGCATGCACAGACAGATAACTTCTCAGGTGCTTAGTCAGGGGAGCAGCTGACTATTCCATCAGATTTTTCTTCTGGTTCTGCCTTCCCAGATTTTTTTTCCCCTCATTTTCTGAGATTGCATGTTTCTACTTTTCTGACCAGCCCTTCTTTATAAATGCAAAAATATCATCAAAGATCTGGTCCTTTTAGATGCTTGTGGATTAATAGAGATGGAAGTAGTTTGGGAAGCAGCTCAGATCCATTCCCTCTTCTCAGAAGTTCTTGCAGCCTGCAGCAGAGAGATGCTGCATTTGAGAGTAGAGGTTTTACAGCCACAGTCTAATACTTGTATTTCTGCGCAACCATCCAACTTTGATACAGCTTCCAATACCCAGTTGACTGCAGCTGGGCAGCGGGGTCACTATGTCAGCTCTGTCCCTGACCACCTCCTGTAGCACTCTGGTGTTACTGTACACCAAGTGAGTTGCTTGCTGTTTCTCTGGCAGCTGTTGCTGAGGCAGGTCACGTTCTGGGTGCTCAGTGGTGGTGTTGCCCTTGGAGGTGGTTTCTTTGCTGTATTTGCTATGTGGCTTGAAAGAAATCAAAGCCTTTTGGTATCTTCATCTGCAGAACTCTAAATCTCTTGTGTCAGGAAAGACATCTTGGAAAGCTGGCTGCTTTGGTTAGCAGTATATGTCCACCCTTGAGGGTCTTATGAAAGCTCCACTAGTCACACGATGGCTAGTGTCTCTTTGACATGGGAAACTGAAGTGGAAAGGTAACATGCAGGTCTGTCACACCTTCAGACTGTTGTATAATGGAAGGTCTTCAGATTTGAAGGGCCTGAAGCTTTTCTCCCTGTTATCTGAGCTTTTACATGGATAAATGCGTGGATCCCTTCTTGTGTTTACGTCTTAGAAACAGAAAATTTTTAAGACATCATTTTAGAATGATCAGCTCAATGAGCTTGGTTCCATTCTCCCAGGACTGTGAATGCATATTTGGAGGCTATTTTGTGTAACAAGTTACTTTCTTCATTGTGCTGTTTTTGATGTGCCATTCTAGATATTCTAGATACCTACACGCTCACTCTTCAGTTTAGACCTTGTGCAGACAGATGATCTATTTGTTGCAGGATGTTTTCTTTCAGGTGGTTTTGAACACTAATATGATTGAGCTTGTGGTTTGGGCATTCCTCTAGCCTTTGTTTTTTTCTTTTTTTTTTTTTCTTACAAAAAAAAGAGTTTCTGTTTCTCCTTTCTACTTGAACCTTGCTAACTACTCTTGCCTTTCATGTCTTCATACGTTAAAGGCTGGACATGAGAGCAGAAAAACAACTCATTCTGCGTAGCCATAACCACCTAAATTGGACGTCTGTTCAATACTATCTTTCTAGGTCTCCCTGATTTGACAGTGATGAGAGCAAGTGACCTAGAGAAAGAGGTTTACTCCACCTATATTGGATGTACCTCTAAGCATAGGAGTGCAGGGACGGTGCTTCGTTTCCCTTTTAGTGATCTATAAAGTTACCTTTAATTAGCTTTGGCTTTTAGACTTCAAAGAGTAGGTGAATCCAACCCTTGGCCTGGTTTTCATCATCTTTGTTTTAGATTGAGAAAAACAATGTTGCAAGAATTTCTTACCACAGTTACAAATACTGTGCTGTTCTTACTCTCACTGCTCAGAGTTGATCTGAATTTGTTTTACAGTTGCTACTTTAAAAAAATCTGTTATCCTTGATGCTGTGTACTGAAATCTGTTTCTGAGTGACAGGGACAATTTGCAGGTAGATTTATTATGGTTTTTACCATCTGCTTTAATAAACTGAGTGAGCAGAGCATTTCAAACTGACCTTCGATTCTATCTATGAAATGAGAGTTTGAATGTTCCAAGTGAATTATTGGCATTAGGTGGCTGAGTGTACTTATTCTGGAAATAGTGACTTACCACTTGTTTGGATGCTCATCCTTTTATTTGTATGGAAATATGCTAATACACATTAACGTAGGGTTTCCACATAGCAGCAGCTTTAGACACAGCGGGACTTTATGTGGTTGTGCTGTTGTAGGTAGAGGTCTCATTTTTTGTCCTTGCACACTGTCTTGAAAAGTATTGGATGAGTACCTTGCTCTGCTGCTTTTTAGTTGAAAAGGAGTTAATACAAGTAAATGTACGAGAAGAAATTAATAAAATCAGTGAACAGATAAAATGTTATTATTTGAAATACATAATGTTGCATAGTGGATTTATATAGAGTGTGGCAGAGATGAAGTGCTCTGCAGACGTAGTAAAAGAACATGGATTCCTGTTTCCGTAATTGAAATTCTTTTGTGCTTATCTGTTGGGAAAAAATAGTAGGCTTTTTTCACAGATTTGCTTTCCATTAGCAAATATATTTATCTGTAGCTCCAGATGCTCTGCCACATTTTAAAAAAAGAATTGGAAGGAGGATGCATTTTCTTTCAAGGTAATTAAAGGTTGTGACTGTAGATTTTACCTCCAGAGTAAAGTATGTCTGCATTAAAAGAGTTTTAATTTTACATAGTTTACAAGAGTTACAGAGAGGCAAAACATGCTTAATCCATGGGATGGGAGAAAAGGTTATAAATACATTATATTCCACTTTTCTTTTTTGAAGTATAACAAACTGTTATTAATAGGTTGTAAAAGTGTTTGCCATTAGCGGTTTGAAAGCTGTTGCATAAGGTGTGCTCTTGCTGTTCCTCAAATCAAAGTTTTGAGGTTTGAAGATCACATTAACCTGTGGCTATACCCAGAGCATTGCAGGAGGATGGATATCAGGCTGGATTTCAGGCTTGGTTCTGCTCTGCAAGGCATCATGCAGAATTGCGGGAAGCCTTGGAGCTCTGCTAGGTTCAGTCTGGTCCTCTGAATTCCATCAGAATATAGATAATAAAAACTAGTATCACCTTATAATTCATCCCTGCTCTAAACTCTTGACCTCACTGACAAACAGAGAAGTTTTAGGAGTTTTCTTGTTCTTGGTACCATGATACACAGCTTTTTTTGTCTTGGAAATTCAACTCTGCGTTTCTTTACAGGGCAGTTTAACTACTGTAAAAGGTTGTTAGCATTCATCTGACAGCCCATGTGATAAGTAAAATTAGAACCATTTGGTAAATTGAAATATAGAGGTACCTACCTGCAACTCTGTCAGTCTCCCCTGACACTCGTAATGGCTATTGACAGAACTGGGCTTCCTCTAAGGGGGCTGTGAATCTGCTGGTCTTTGATAGGAGAGCTTTACTTTTCCTTAGAAATAAAAAGGAAAGATATTGCTGCTTATTTTTGAAAGGTCCTTTCTCAAATGTTATTCTAGGTTTCTTCTTGAAGGTAATAGATTAAAGGAGGTTTTTTATTTTTTTTTTTTCTCCTGCCTCTTTCCCTGCATCTGTGTTACAGAGATGGCATCAGATATTCCTGGCTCGGTGGCCTTGCCGGTGGCAACAATGCCAAGTGGGCAAGTGAGAATGGCGGGATCCATGCCTTCCAGAGGAGGCAAGCGCCGCTCCGGGTAAGCCATTTTTTTTCAGGTCTGAAACTGGAAATGACTGGTATTGAAAAACTGAAAAATATATGTATGTTTATTTATGTAAACATTTCAACATTATTTGCTGATGCTATGTTTTTCTCTGCAATGTATCTGCTCTTCCTGAAAGATCAAACTTGCTGATAAGTCTGTTTGTTGTTTTGCATGCTTCAAAAGACTTTTGGGTTTGGCAAGGCATCCAGAAACAGAGGTTGGATCCTGTGGCTGTTGTACGTGTAATAAATGTGTATTGCCTACATCTGTTTAATCTCAAAAGGATTTATCATATGAATAAAGGTAGCAAGAGGTGTTCTGACTTGCACATGCAGACTAACCCAACTTCATCTGAAGTTTGGATCTGGAATCTCTCAAATAGAGGCCTTCTGTTAAAAATGTTTTCTTTATAGTCCCAGGTACAGAAATAGCACAAGCAGTCACTCTTCAGAGATTGTTGTCTATGATATTCTAGGTCTCACTGGAAATGCAGCAGCATCTGCTTCTGCGAGAAAGGGCCTGAATTGAGTTCAGCCCTTGCACTAGCTTGAGGGCTCTGCTAAAGAAAAAAAGTTGTTATATTGATCTTCAGAGGTTGGTGTGGTATAGGGATAATTTTTCCATATCAGATTGCTCTGCGGCAACTCATACTAATCCTCTGTGTTGGAATAAAAGTGTAGCAAGAACTGCAGAAGGGCAGAAAACTCCTCTCTAGTATTAACAAAACCCCCCTGTTTTTATCGAAGGTTGATCCCAAATAGCAGTCTCTAGGTGATACATTCCCAGAGAGATCTAATCTGAGAGTGCCTGCAAAGAGACTGATTAGTCTTATGTTTAGCCCTAAATATGACAGTGGTATGTCTTAGCAGAATTGATAGTATGAGTAAAATCTTCACTGATGGACACGTAAGAAGACATTACTGCTTGTGATAGCTACTGTAGGGATTGTTCACCAAGGTACGTTGCCAGTTCTAGATGCCTGCTCAAGTAATAGTGCTGGAGTCTCTCATTCCAGTCTCCCTGGAATGAATTAACAAGGGAAAAGGTAGACCTTGCCTTGGACATGGAGCTAAGCTGATGTAGCATGAACGCTAGGGATGGTTGTTCTGGAAAAGGTTCCCTCAGACAGGACAACTGGGAGATTTACCCTCACTGAGTAAATCACCCTCACTGATTTACCTCATTGAGTTTCTTATGCTGAGCTAAGAGTCTGACATTGCTGTGAGAAACTCCTGTCTTTGACAGCCATTGCTTTTTTATTTTGAAACTGTTCAGTGAAAAAGCCTTTTCAGACGTGCACTCAGAAAACAAAGTATTAGTATCTTTTCATTGCTACATAACGTATATAAGCTTTTGTACTTTTGAGCTGCAGGATAGTTGATCTCTTTTTTGATCACAAACCAGGCCAATTGTGAATACCAGTTTGCAAATTACTGTTACCAAGAGTTAATGCTGCTAACTGTGAAATCTTCTGATTATATTAAATACTGACTTGATATTAATTGAAAGCTATGCTTTAACTGCTGCATTTTAAGTGTCATCGTCTATTTGCAAGAAACTGGAGTGGGGGGAGGGTGGGAGGAACATAAAATCAAATTATTTTAAATGTACTTAACATGCAAATTCAGTGAGTAAGCTAGTATAGATTTGCTGTTATACCCAGTTGGTGGTGCACCATAGCTCTGAACTTACAGCCCTTCTGCAGCCCTAGCTGAGGGTGCTAATTCCTCCTAGCTTCTCTTTGAACAAAGCTGCAACTAGCACTTGGTCCTTTCATTACTGTCCTGGTGATACATCTTTGTACACCTAAGTCCTTGGGCATTTTAGAAATGAATCCTTTGTGTCAGACATAAACGAATGTAGCTAGTGAACGCAGTCATCTGTACCAGCTTTGGTTATCTCTAAAAATTGTTTCTTTTCTCATAATTGCTGAGGCAAGCTGGCAGAATAATTGCTGTATGGACTTGAATGTAGATCAGTTTAAACTCATTGGCTATCCAGAAGGTGTTTCTGCAGCGTAGGCATTCTGCTTCATTGACAGCTCGGAAAAACATTTTTCCTTTCTCTTAATTATACAAAGTATGTTATAGAAAAAAGTGACAGCATAAGGTAATGCACTGCAGTGGTCAATGACTACCTTAGATTATGTAATGTTGGTTGTTTATTTAATGTGTTTTTTCTTTAGGCTTTGCTGTATTCGAGGATATGGAGCTTCTTCTCCTTCCTCAGTTATCTGTACTTGGGGAGGGAGGGTTGGTGGGGTTTGGGTTTTTTTTTAAATTGGCTGGTTTACAGTTGCATTGGTTTTGTTTCAGTTCAGCACATAGTCTCGTCTTTTCTCTGACCCAGAACTGTAAGATCTGAGGAGATAAGGGGATGGAGAGACCTCTGCCCACCAGCCTCCCTCCCTGATTGTACCTCCCGATATTGTATTGAACAAAATCTGTAGTACAGTTCCCCATCTGCCTCTCAGCTGCATCTGCTCCTGACAGTTCCTGCCTGCCCCCTTCCTATGCTGTGTAATCATGGCAAGCCATCTCTTGACATTTCTTGGGAATTTTACATAATAATTTTGTTGCAATGCTCAAATCCTCTCCCATCTCAAAGTTTTAACTCGTGCAGGAGGGGGTTGTTGAGTCATCCGGGGATGGAGCCACCATGTGAGGGGGACCAGATCCTGGTCTCAGCTGGCCAAGCAAACCAACT
>JAVSBS010024844.1:0-101940 GCA_033124195.1 Coracias cyanogaster | reverse complement strand
TTGTTTGGTATGAAAAGGCTTCTAATAAAAAACAAATAATTTAAAAAAATATTTTTGTCATGGTATTTATGATACCCACACATCTGTTGAGGAAAATGTATTTCAGTAAGTATCTCATACATCAGTCCTTTTCACAGTTGACATGAATGGTATGGCAGAGGAAAACAAGATTTATGCTATCTCTTCAAAACAAAAGAGCATAGTGCAGCTCTTTTTTAAAGTCTCTTTTTAATGGGAATTTTAAATGAAGATAAAAGATACTCTTTCTGAAACTTCTGAAATGATGTCATTTGTCTTTGCAGAAGCTGCTTCTACTGTTTTGCTAATGTGCAATATATCCTATCTAAACAGAAGATCTTATCTGTCAGGGTGTGAGAGTTTGTTGGAGTATTGTTTTTATGTGTTTTACTGTGTTCTGCTAAAGGCTACAACTGATTCCCTGTCTTTCTCTCCACCTTGCTGTAAAGTAGACACGGGGCTTCTGGCAGGACATTGAAATCCATGACTTCATAGCTGAGATTTTTTTTAATTTTTTTTTTTTCAGATTTTGAAAGGATTTTTTCATTTTGTAGTGAAATGTGAAATTAGGAAACATTTATTAACAAAGGTGGGACAGAGATAGCTTTGCTGTTGGCATTTTTACAAATATTGACGTATAGGAAACTAATTTAGGTGGCTAAATTTAGGAAGTTAATCTTCCTAGCATCTCTGTGAAGAAGTGAAGAAGGAGATTCCTGCTTTTTCTGGCTCCCTGCAGGAGCTCCTAACTGGAGGGCTGGGATTTGGCTCAAGGGAGAGCTTGTCTCTTCTGCTGACTTAAGAAGGTCTGGAACATAAACCAGGTAAGTTAGGTGCATGGTGTTTAGTAATGACCACAGGAATTCCACGAAGTAGTTGCCATCAGCAAGCTGGCTGGTAATTTGTGTGAAATGATGGGCGCCATGGGGCAAGCCTAAAGAAGGTACCACAGTTAGAATCAATAGCTGTTATGTAGATAATCCTCCTAGCAGGGAGGCTGGGGGTTTGTTCTGCACTACCTCCAACTTGCTTTCTTTCGACTGGGATGAAAATTTATTATGTGTACAGCTTTAGAACTTTATTTTCTTCACTGTTACTTTCAGTTCTCTAACATAGAGCCCCCACTGATTTCTATAAACTTCTATCAGGCCTAAGAGATACTACTTCTGACCATCTCATGCTGAGTTTAATATTTCCTTTTATTTGTTAATTTTAACAGTGCAGATTTCCATGGAGAAGAACAGTGATTTATTACTTCTTAAAAACTTGTATTCTTTGTATTCCTGGCAGCTGATGCGCTTCTTTCAGGGGGTCTGGAGAATGTGAGCAAGACTGGAACCTACAGTCACTAACACCTCCAATCAAAATATAAATCAAAGCAGGTTCAGAACCACTGGCTTGAATGTTTGTGTCACCATTGCCAATGTTGTGATTACAGATTTGGAAATCTTGCTTTTGCAGAATGGACTTTGATGATGAAGATGGAGAGGGACCCAGCAAATTTTCAAGGTGAGGATTTACAAAGAGTTGTCCAAATCACTGACTTCTTTCAGTGGAGAAAGACATCTGTCTCACTACTGATGTTTTAAAGTCAGTATGAATATGGCTGAAGAACTTGCCAACCACTTGACCTAAATTCTAGTTACTGTTTTTATCAACTTCCTCTGCAAATTAGGCGTCCTGGCAGAAATCTGCCTAATGTAGTTATTGGCTTACAAAGCTGACAGTATGTGTGTCATAATTTCACTCTGTAGCTATGTCAAATGAGGAGACTTGTGATTTTTAGCTTATTATTTCAACTGCTGTAGATGAACTTCAGTTAAACATTGTTGAAGTTGTCTTTCTGCCACTGAAAATAAAGTCTATTTTGAACTTATTTCAGATGTTAACTGCTTGTTAAGACAATGTGACAGATCCTAGAGATGTGGATTGTTTGTTTTTTTTTTTTTTTTAAGATTAAAGCTCATTATATACCATTAGGTGTAACTGAATAGTAAAAATTGCCAAAATAAATGTTAATTAACATGGAGTATTCTAGGCTAGAAGAAAACAAACATTAGAGCATCATTGCCATTTTTTCACTTTTCCTTTTTTTTTCTGGTCACACTTTGCATTTTTTCATTGGAAACCAAGCAGCTGCAGTGAGGGGAAGAGACATTGAGGCCTGCAGGTAATTGCTGATTATCTGAGTTGTAACTGCAGCTCTATAGCAGCAGCAGCAGCAATGTTGAAGCACAGCTGTCACCACAGGGTTTTAGCAAGGTCTTCCTGTTCAGTCTGATAGATAAATGTGCTGAAGATGTGTCCTAGCACCATACCATGACCTACTGGACAAGACCAGCAGCACGCCTGTTTAGCTCATGTCGTTTACAGGAAAGATGTTCTGGGCTCTGGTGATCAGAGGGCTAGTTCCTAATGTTAAGGGAGCAAGAACTGGGATGAATGTGACCTGATTTGTGCCTGCATAAGTGTCAGGGTTTCTAGGCACACTGATGCATCTGTGTTGGTCTCTCTTCATCCTGGCTTCAACTTTTCAAAGTTTGGTGGTGGGAAAAGCCAATTATTCCATTATTTTCACTGCAGAGGTATACTGTGCTGTGCTTAGACTCAGTTGATTTTTAGATGTCAGCTCAAAATCTGATATTTAAATCTGAAATGATGTAAAACCCCCAGATGTTCTGCATTTAGAGAGTACAGAAAAACAGTGAAGAGACACCCAGGGCCATGTTTTGACATCCTCTTCTAGTTATGCCCTTCCTTTAGGACTTTTCCCTTCTCTACATTGCTCACGTGAGTGATTTGTAGCTTGTTTCCATAAAAATTACTTGATTAGCAAAGAACTGCTGTTTAAATGTTAAGCTAACCCAGCCAGCTTTGACTGAAGTGCCTGAAGAAGCAGACGCACAGAGTGGTCAGCTGGGAGGCTGGAAGGGAGGAAACAGCAGTTGGAGGCAGTAGCATCTTCAGCCCAGCCAACCAGACAGGGATGAGTAGACAAGCCCCAAGCTAGTGGGAGCACAGGAGGTAGTGGTGTTAGTACGGTATTCCACATGAGGTAACACACCTTGCTTCTCAGGGACTTCCAAGCCAGCTCAGGTATCTCTGCATGGCATCTCATCATCACATGGAGGCATATGCATGTACTTCTCCTATAACAGTATGTGGCCATTCCTCATTGAATCTGTCTTTTTGTTTACAAGTTTTTGGCCTCAGTCTGTTTTCTGGGCAGAGTCAAGTGGAATAAAGTGGCATTTTCACTTAGAGTGTTTTGAGGGTGCTGGTGCTAAACACAACACAGAATGAAATACAGCTCAAGTCTTGGTTAAGCTTTGTCTTTAGCATTTGAAAGAGTCTTAATGAGGAACGGAAATATGAAACCTCATAGAGCAACTTGCACAGCTGGGGTGCTTGAATTAGTTTTGATTCATTTGAGAAGGAAAAAGGAAGAGTTTGTTATTAATTTTTTAGAAGATAAAAGATGCTTAAGTATGCTGTAATTGTTAGCTAATACCTTCATAGGCTGTCTGTTGTAATAAATTACATCATTTTGGAAAGGCATAAGTCTAATAGAAAATCTGACTTGACTGCTCTTGAGCAGTAACACTCTTCGCTTCTAGAAAAGCCAGTAGCCTTATTTTTGTATTTTTGAAAAGCTACATTTTATGTTTTGGAGCAAGCAATATTTTTTTTCTCCAAAAGTAAGATCATCTTCAAATGAATGCATCTTTTTGTAACTATGCTAGTAAAATCTAATTTCAAATGATTGATACATTTTTAGGAAAGGTAAAAGAGGAACAGCGTGTCATTTTTTTAGTGAAATGTCACATTGCTGCCTCTCTCTGGGTCAGTGCTTCAAAAACAGTGAAGCTTTAATCCTGTGGGGCAGAAGTCCTATAGATCTGGATTTCCTCCACAAAGTTGCTGCCAATACACCGCACTTACCTGTTTGGGCATCTAACTGCTGTTGATTTGGGTAGGAATGAGGTAGCTGTATCCATCTAGGGATTTAAGCCAGTTTTAATTTAGCTTCTATTTACCCAGCAGTTTCATCTGCCTGCCTGACTTTTGCCAATCTTCCCAACAGATGGTAGTGTCTGTACCTACTAGAACTTTTTTCTGAAGGAATCCTTATATAATTCATTGCACTTCAGCTTGTGTCTCTGCCCTCCCATGTTATCTGTAGACCATCAGTGCCCTCTGCTGAATGGAGTGAGTTGTGGTTGCAATCTAGAAAAGATACAGCTCTTTCACTTCCAACACAGCAACAAGTATTTCATGGGCTGCTGTCGATAAAAGCTCAGTGGTGTTTTCTGTAATGGTGCTGGTTGTTAAGTTTTCCAAGCAATGAGTGTATGTCAAAGTGTTTGCATAAATCCACTGAAATGTGTCTCCAACTTTTTTAAATATACAAATGAAACTTTTGAATCAGCATGGCTTGGAAGTTTCATCAGACCCTATGTTTTCTTTGCTTTATCATCCTCATGCCCTCATTTTTCATGCTGTTATTTGTAATAGTTTGCAGTTGTGAACTTCTTTGCTTTCTGCTATATGTTGACTATCATGCAATGCATAACCCTTGTGGATTTACTTACTGTCTTTTGTTTCTAGGTATGATGGTGATCAAATCTCTGGTGATAAGGAAAAGTTTGCAAGGTAGGCGTGTTCTGTAGAGCTCTTCTGCTGAGACAAAAGAGGGGGATGTTCGTGTCCAGAAAATCTCAGTACGTGTGCTGTAGCTTAGAGAGCTGGTCATTTTGTTTCTAGGTGGGATGATGATCAAAGTACTGCTGACACAGAAAAAATGGCCAGGTAGGAAAAAGGAACATCAAATATGGTTTGTCCTATTTTATATGGTGCCATTCTGACTAATGAAAAGTCAGGAGGGTTGGCTGATCTGGAAATACTTGAAATCAGAAATACTAACCCTGGACTGAAGTGGGTTTGGATCAGCTCCCACAGTCTCCCAAAATTGAATGTCCCTCCAAAATTTCCATATAAAAACAAAGTTAGAAATGACGGAATTAGGACATCATTCTGGATACATGTTTATGAATGCCAGGGTTACTAGGGCAGACACTTTTGGAAGAGGAGCACAGCCTCTCTTTTTCTTTTAGGAGTTTAAATTTGAGCTAGTTTCAGGAAAGTTTCAGGGTGGATTTTTTTGCCTGAACATTTTCATACCAGTTGGTTAACATACTGTTACTTTTTAGCTTCTGTGATCATAAGTGAAATGAACTGTTGGATCTTCTTCTGCTCAGGAAATCACTTTGTTTACCCTTTATAATGGTTGTTTTCAGTGTTCAGGAGTATTAAAATACTTTAGTGGCAGACAATGTAGTATATATTTATAAATGTAAAATATATATGGAATATGTGCGTTCTTTCTCTCTTTTCTTGATCACCATTTCTGTGAAAGTGTTGAACTTAAAGCAAGCTTTCATCATGTAAAAATGCATTTTTCTTCCCCTTGTCCACATTTATGTGCACGCATGTGCTGACGTGTACACACCTGTGCTCTTACATACATGTGCACTGCAACACAAACTGTTCTGCTTGTGTATGTGTATACAATCCAGTATCCACAAGTATTGTTCTCTCCTGCATCTGTGCAGACCCCCACAAAGGCTGTTCATCAGCCATTTGAAATGGAAAGGTTCACTGTTGTGGTCTAATAGATAGTTAAGCAGGTAGTAACCTTTACCAAGGGCCTTGCTGTAATTTACTGAACAACCGTGGGCTGTCATTGCAGGCACCCGCGGCTGGATTTCCTGGATGTCAGATGGTAAGCATAGGCATTGGTAGGAATAATAGCTCTGCATATAGCCTTAACAAGTGGTATTTCTGGAGATAATGTGTCATGTATGTAACAACTGTACGTGCAGGGGCAGGATACACATTGTAAAGCAGGGCAAGCCCATGCATTCCTTCTTTCGGGAAGCAGAATACTGCAAGTTGCATTCTTTCCTGCATTTTAAGAAAAGGCTCCATTATTAAAAGCAGCCAAAAAGTGTGCCAAGCCTAGCTTCTACTTTGATTATCAGTCTTCATAACAGTCAGTTCCAAACAGTGTTGCAGTTTCTTTTAATATTGTGTTATCGTACTGCTCAATGCTGGTGGACTCTCCAAGTGATCACCTTTCACATCTTGTTGGATCAGCCAGCGATCCCACAAGAAAATGCCATGCACAGCTCATGGAAATCAGTGGAAGATGCTGCTTTGACATCTGAAGCATCACGTACTTGTCGTGTACTTGTATTTAGCTGCCACCTGACAGGTATAGTATGGGGAAAAATAAGTGCATGGAAGTATTCTAGGTCCATTTGGACCATTTCAGATGTAGCTATTGGTGTAATTTTCTAATAGCGATCAAGCAGTGGTGATTTACAGTATGGGGAAACTCCCAGATCTTCAGTTCTGAAAGGTTTTGGTGACTGTCCATTTTGAGAATTCTCAAATTTGACTCACCACCTCAGTCGTATGTTTGCTATAAAGGATGAAAACATTGGAGCTCAGCCCACAGTGGGGCAGCATCAAGTACTGTCATTGTTATTTCCCTGCTGTGCTGAATTGTTCTTGAATGTAAATTCTGATTTATGTCTGACAAACCAGATGTTTACTTACTGTCTTTCATACTCATTTTATTTATTTATTGGGTTTTTTCTATGTACTGTTATGCCATATATGGTCCCAGTCCAGCAGTCTGATCCTGTAGGCATGTAGTGTCTCCCTATAGGGCTGCAGGATGTTCCACACACCATTACAGGGCTGGAGGTTAGTGTTGTCGTTGAGTGGGTTTTTTTGTAAGTCAGCTCTAGACACTTATTGCTGACCTGATCCAGCTGTTAGTGAGAGGTTACTTCTAAAGGAAACCTTTTGTAAGCATATCCAACACCTTGAGCAAGGACTTGGAGCTGTGAGGTGCATCACAGCAAATTTAGGAGTTTGGCTGGAGTTGGCAGCTGTCAGTTCCTCACATCTTTCACCTTTCTGCTTTATTTTTTGTCCCTAAACCAAGGGAGATTAATCTGGTTAAGAGATTAAGGCCACAAGCCAATAGCTAGAAATATGGGTTCTTTTCGCAGCTTTGGGCAAATCATATTTATAGATTTTCTGTCTATAAACTGAGGGATAATAGTGCTTAGCTTGGTGAGGCACTTTCCTCTCCTGGGTTAAAAACAGCAAAATAAGTGTGAAGTATTATGATTTGTTACCTCCAATTGAAATTCTTACACTGATCGTTTCTGCTTTTCTGTTGGTTTGGTGTTTCTTTAAATGTTCAGGGAGAATCATAGTGAAATTGAGAGACGCAGGAGAAATAAGATGACACAGTACATCACCGAACTGTCTGATATGGTACCCACTTGTAGTGCGTTGGCTCGTAAGCCTGACAAGTTGACAATTCTTCGGATGGCTGTTTCGCACATGAAATCCATGAGGGGCACTGGAAACAAATCTACTGATGGAGCTTACAAGCCTTCTTTTCTTACAGAACAGGTAGATTTTTCTCAAATGTCTGCTTTCTCTGGTTTGTGGTCTTAGAAGATGTGAGGAAATGCTGAGAGGAGGAGAGTCTCAACTTGGTCCTTTGCTGTTGTGTAGTAACTGGTACAAGCTACATGTCCAAGTTGTGAATAGAGCCAATTTTTGGTAACTTTTTGGATTTGATATTAACTATATGACAAATTTTTCTCTCTGAAGCGGTAAAATGGACATTCATATAATTAGGTCTGTTCTTCTGAAAAGCAAGTCGCTTTATGCCTCTCGTGACTGGAAAGGAATTTTCACCTCCAGAACTGGGTTTTTCCCATCCTAACACAGATTCTCTAAAATAGGCAAAAATGAACCTGGAAAGACCTGCCTTTCCCTCCTGGGCTTAGAGGAAGGTTTAAAAACATTGTTTAGTCTTAATGCCTAAGTTCCTGGCAGCTGAACTGGGCAGAGATGAATCCCATCTGTACTGGCTGAGGTAATTCCTTGGTTACATTTTTGTAGGGAAGAAGGAAGATGCACCCAGTGCTCGAAGGAAAACTGTTTAACTGAGCGCACTGAAATTCCTACCACCTTCATTGGTTTTGAAGTCCCGTGGGTGTCTTGTGCATTTTTGTGGTCTGCACAATTTGAGCACTTACACATGTAAGTTATGGCTAGAGGCGATACTTCTTTCTATTAGAGAAACAGCAGCTGCTGCTGACCTCTCAGTTCACGTCTCTACTCACTCTGGCTTTCCTGAAGGGTGTTTCCAGAGGGACTGCGCCACTTGGCTGGTTGTTGGTCGGGCACCCTAGTCACTTCTCATTGCAGCTGCTTGGGTTTTTTGAACTTTGCAGAATGACGGAGTTTATCTTCATCTTTGTTAATAATGTATGCAAAACAAGTCTCATTATTCTCTGTATGGTGCAGACAGCTAGGCAGTGAGGTTTTTTATTTACTCCATGGTTCTGAATTGATGCGCTTTCTCTACCACAAAGCAGCAGAAGTTGATGGTTTATTGAGATGGGTTACCCATTTCTTCTGAATGTACTAGATTTTGATCCTTACCTTATCAGATAACACCTGCCACTTACACACTAGCCATGCTGGACTGTCTGACCTGTAATGGGACTCAGATTGTCCAAACCTCTCTGTCTGAGTCCCAGATGCAGTATCTTAACAAGCCCTGGTGGTCACTGGAGCCACCAAGCGAAGGGTGTTTGAGCTTGTTTCCTAGAAGGTGGAGTGGTAGCTGTCATCCTTTCCTGTGAGAGGTTTTCAGGGTCTGTTAGGCAAAGGTAGTGTTTCTGTGTGACACATACAAGCAGCTGTTTGCAATTCAAGGTATGGGGTGTCTAAACCCAGTGTCTGAAAGCAAGGGACAGAAGTACCTCGCTTTAACGGCTTACAGCCCCCTTCCAATCCCCCTGTGGGGTCAGGGCTCTGGGTGCTGCATCTCAGGCACATGTGTGGATGTCTCAGGACAGAAGTAGTTGGGATGATGGGCAGGGGACTGTGTAAAAAAAAAAAAAAAAAAAAGGCCAAAGATAAGGGTCTTCCAGACCCTTTGGATCTCAGAGGCTTTCATATTCAAAGAAAGTAAGAAGTGATACAACCTTCTTATATAGTGGGTCGGGCCCCCTCATTAGGAGGGGAGGCTGGGGATTCCTGTCCCCGTTCCCATTATACTTTCTGTCTTTTATCCGGTGACTGTTTAATTTACAAACAGAGCTCATTCTGAGGGAGGGGCAAAAACCCAACCAAACCAGAAAAACTTGTTGGTTTCTTTCCAATTAAATTATTCAGGACGTTTAATTAAGGGATGTGTTTGCCATATGAGTTATAGCTATTCATTTCCTGTTTGTACTCTGAAATAACTTTATTTTTTAAATGTTAGATGCCTATCGCACAATATGCAGTGGGTTTTAGTTACTTAGTTTTCCTAAATTGCATTGAGATCATCAGATGAAAGGCAACAAAGGAAAACAAAGTGGTTTTTGTTATTAAGATCAGCAATTTATTGTTTCTTGCAAGTTTGGTTGTGTTGTTATATCAATACTACAGTGAAAATTTCTGTCTCGGTTGTGATCAGTTACTAAGATTTCAAGAAAACAGTATTCTTTGGCAGTGACAGATGTGTTATTTAATTCCCTTTTTTTGCTGGCATTCTAATCAAATCCTTTCTTTGGAAGGAACTGAAACATCTTATCCTGGAGGCTGCAGATGGGTTCCTGTTTGTAGTTGCAGCTGAGACGGGAAGAGTGATCTACGTATCAGATTCTGTGACTCCTGTGCTGAACCAGCCACAGTCTGAATGGTTTGGCAGCACTTTGTATGAACAAGTTCATCCAGACGACGTGGAAAAGCTGCGAGAGCAACTGTGTACATCTGAAAACTCTATGACAGGTCAGATATGTCTGATGTATGGTTTTGTGCATTATGGATCCCTGCAGAGTTTTTCTGACATTCAAAATGCCTGTTTTAAAAATCTTGTAAAAATTAAATTCAGCAAGATTGAACTGCTTTTTCTTGCAGGCAGTACAGTAATATAAATCTTATTTGGCCTGACTACATTCTGCTTCCTATTTATTTGACTTCAGTCAAACCACCTTCACGTAGCTCTGCATTCAAACTTCAGGCTTGGGTAGGTTTGGAATCTGGATTGTTTTCAGGCTTGGTCTGAAAATCTTGGTCTGGAAATCTAGATTGTTTTCCTTTCTTCCTCAATGAACTTGTGACTTCTTACAAATACGTGTTTCTTTAGGGCAGTGTTTATTTTGAAGGCAAAAATCATACTTTAGACTTTTCCATTTTCATAAAAATTCCTTGTGGCTTGTTAACGGGAATCCTGAGGAAAAAAAACAGTGTTTGGCAGCTGAAAATCTAGTGGATTTTGAACGGGAGACTTTCTCTTGTAGCAGTGGTGTAAGTTAGCTGTAAGTTCGACTATGTATCATTTTGCACATAAAACTAAACCATATTCATATCTTCAGTGTAACTCTGGCTTTTACAGACTGCCATTAGGAAACTACCTTTGTCTTTAATAGGATACATGTACGTTAGAGTTATGAGAATTAGCTAAATCCTGTTTTAAATCGAACTTGGAAAGAAGGAAACCCAACTTCTTATTCTTCCATATCATATGTTTATAGCTGCAGCAAAAAAGCTAGGGGAAAATATTTAGAAGAAAATCCTGATTCATGCAAAAGTCACATAATTTCTCCTTGCTTTAGTAATGCAGAATTCTGACCTGGTTTGCTGGAAGTTTTGTTGTCTTTCATAACTCAAAGGACAGTGATCCAGTTTTGAGTGAACCTGCACACTGTTTACAGCTTCCATGTCAAAATAGTGCCAAATTCATGATTTCCTGTGGTTTGAATATGATGTGGTTTTGGCAGAGCTTTTGTGTATTCAAATTGGAAACTCAAAGCAAAATTTGGTGGTGAAAATCCAGATGGATCAAAACCAAGTGAACAGTTAGGGGAACCTAACAGGGCAAGGCAGCTGAGTTTCATACCAGGAGACTTGCAAAAGAGCACAACCTCTCTTTTTATTATGTAGCATATAATACATTTTAACGTATGTACCATCTTCCTCCAAGAAACAGTTATTCCAGAGCCTTAGTGAACAAGTTGTGTTTTCCCTTCCAAAAGTGTCCAGTTATAGGCTCGGAACTAGAGCAGGACTAGACAAATGCAGAGTACTTCTGAAAACCCAAATCCATATTTTTTCCAGTTCTAACTACATGCTTTTCTTTTACACTGAATTCTTCTGTAGCCAGCAGAAGGAGAAGTTCAAATAATAGTATTTATAGGCCTAAATCTTTTCCCTGCCTGAGTTTTTTGGAGTTGTCACACACAGAAGTCCCGTAAATCTGCTGTACACGGACAGCTGAACATTTTCCCAGAGTGATGAAAGCATCAGCCTGTTTAGAGCCAGGGTAGCCTGCTCAGCTATGCTCCTCAAGGTGCAGAGGCAGGCTAGATGAAGGAGGACACTTTTTAGGTATTGGAGACTGTGTGTAGCTACAACTGTTCCAAGCAAGTGCAAATAAGAACAGTGTCTAATTGGTCCTAACTATACGAGGAACATTGTGCAAGTTTTTCTTTACTAAGTTATTGTGGTTACATATACAGGGTAATTTTTTGGCCAGCGGAACGTCTCACAAGCCATAAACACAATAATCAGTCTGCTTCTGAGTCATGCATAGACATAGAGTTGCATGTACATCATCTCTCATAAGATCATAATAGCACAGATTTTTAAGGTGTCCGCTGTATTTTTCTCGCTTTTAAATAAAACTAGTGTAAAGCGAGTGACGTCGTAATATAGTCCTGCTTTTTGAGTAGTTTTGTTTTAAATATGTGAGTGCCGAAGCTCATTTATTTAGTATACTAGCAGCTTTATCAGTCTGTGGAGAACATAAACAGAAATCTCTAGATTTGTTACATTAAACTTGCATTTTCTTGACCGTATAAGGTACCATTAAATAAGAGCAGTAGTCTTCTGTAAGAGCTATCAATTCAGCACCAATTTGCTTATAACCAGCATGCAGCAGGACTTTATGAGCCTCACTGTCATTTCATTGAGATATGTTTTTGGGAGCAAGGTGATTCTAGAGTCCATTTAACAACAGCAGTAGCTTTGTAACAGGCAGGAATAAAATGAAATGTTGCAGTGAATGTAAATAATGGGTGTCTTAGCGATGTTTTAAAAGAAGTAGGCAAACCCATGTCCTTTAAGTCAGTGTTTATCAAACCATTTGGGCAGCCCCCAGGTCTTCTTTTGGTTTTCTGAAGTTATGTTTCATGCAGAGCAAAGGGTAATGCAGAGCTTGAAAGACATGCAAACCACAAGCTAGCCAGCTGTATTTTACATTTTTCCTGCTCAAAGTGAAATTTACTGCAGACAGAAGGAAAGTCCTCATCTTCTAGTGACCTCTGGCTGTTGAGCACGGAATCTCCTTATGGAGAAGAACAGATTTTCAGGTGCAAGTGTAGTGATATGTTATGATTTTAAATTTTGGCTGTCCTCCTCATCTCTAGCTGATGTTGTGATGTTCTAGCTGTTGTCGTGGTGTTGAGTGATAGGCTGGACTTGGTGATCTTGGACGTCTATTCCAGCCTCAATTATTCTGTGATTCTGTGATCTTCCCAGTGTCCATTTTCTCAACCCTGTAACTTCCTTTAGCCCTTGAACTGGGGAAGCAATGACAGTATCTTGACAAAGGAGAAACTTCACTTGCCTTGCATCAGATCAGAGCAATGGCCTTTGTTTTTTTTTGTTTGTTTGTCCTATTACAAGTGCTGATGATTAGCACTGCATTGCTGGGGTTTTCCCAGCACCTTTTAGCAATCCTGCTACCCAGAGAAGCTCCAGACCCCACGGACTTGGGAGGCTGCCACTGCCAAAGGGGAGCGACAGGGAACAAGCCGGTGGAGAAAGCAGGCCCCCAGGAATAAGCCTGTGACTGTGGCTGTGGTTACATGAGCATTCTTTTGGCAGTCGCACCAGCTTATGCAATCCTCACCTCATCTCACCCTCTCCTCCTTTGGCATTTGTGTAGTGTTACAATGAGTCACATCAAGGGGACCCAACTGAAAGCTAAGCTAAGCAAAAAAACCTTAAGTTTTGGTAGAGACGGCTCTTTGGCCCACTTTATCATAGGGTTACTTGAACTCTTGTGCTAACACCAAGGAGAAGCAGGTAGTGAACAGTTAAGGGTAAGGAGAGGACAGGACTTCAGGAGCAGTAAAAGCATATGCCAAATTGAAGTGACTGTTTAACTACGGCCTAAGCCGTGTGGTGTGTTTGGGGAGTAAATTGCTTGCTCTATTTTTAACTGTCAGGATATGGAGAAGCATGGATAGTTTCTACTCCATTTTATATCCTTGGAGATTTTATTCCCTGGAAATGGAACAGTTGTCCGCTTGTTTATTGTACATTAATTGCTAACACATTGTAGCAACAGGAAAGCTGAACTGTGAAGTATATGTATGGTTTGAAACGCTCTAGAAAAGACAGCAGCTGAGACTTGAGGATAGCAACAAGTAGTGTTCCCAAGAAGTCTTTACTTGCGTCATAGGCATGATTAATCAGAATGGGGCAGATACTCAGAGTAATAATTTATTTTCCCTCTTGGAAATCTGCAGATGGGAAAACAAATCACTTCAAATATGAATGAAAATTAGATCCCACAGCAGGATCCATTAGTGGAGACCTTTTTGCCCTTAGGATGCACTGATGGAACTTGATGGATGGTGGGTTCAGATGCAGGTTTAGAGTTGGAAGTTGTGAAGGACTAACACACAGCACAGTGGAAACCTAATGCAAGCAAGAGCCTCCAGACAGCTGCAAACAACAAATCTCTGATGGCACAGAGGAGAGATAGAACTTAGATAAGTGCAAAGAAGACAGCTTTTGGAGAATACCTCTGCTACCTTCATGCTCCAGAAAAGAACTCACCAAGTATTGTAGCAGACTCTCCTTCCATTAAAATATAATGTTCCAGAGCACTTTAGCAGACTGATTTCTGCCAGTCTAATTCTCCATAAGCAGCTCATGAAAGGATAGAATGAGGAATATAGATACCTCTGAATGGTTGCCTGGAAATACTCTGAAGTGATTCTATGATGTGTCTTAGATATGCTTGTCAAGGCTATGAGGTCCCTGTTCCTGCAGCCAGCATCTCCAGTGAAGTAAATGGGAAACACCCAAGTTCATTTTATTTAGTTCTGAGCTTCCAACATCTTCCTTCAGCTTCACTCTCTATAGCTAAGATGAGGCAGGGAGCAGCATATGTAATGCCATCCGTGGTACAAAGCCTCCTCAGGACATTCACAATCAGGATGAGTTCTTGCAAACTCTTTTAGCTGAGTGGTTAAGGGCTGCTGAAATTGTGGATCCACAACTGCAAGACAGTTAAGAGAACCAGAACCTCTACAGCTTTCATTTTCAAGTGATTTAGAAATGACTGAGTCAATTTACTTGCTAACTGAAAAAGATTAATTGAGGTTACTGCTGGACAGAACTCGTATGCCAAGTTTAATCTTGGCATGATATTTTATAAGTACAAAAAAGTAGAACTTTATAATGGAAATGGTGACTGACCGCAGCAAAATTTGAGCTGACAGGTACCTTTTTTAGAAGGAAAGACTATTGTGTGACAATTCACTGTGATTCATGAATGTTGTGGAAACATTACTCCATGTTACACAAGCAGAAATTTGGACTGAGGAACCTGTCTCACGGAACCTTCAAGTAAGTTGTCTTGCAGTGTTGGTTTCAGTATATGCAGTTTTCTGCCCAACAGCAGAGCTTTCTGTTACAAAACACTGTAGACAGCCAGAAAATCTAGATGCTTTAGATAAGTCAAATCATCTGTAAAAATGAGAAAAATTATGTTAAACTCTAAAGAGGGCAGTGCCAGAGACCAGTGGAGAAGCAAAGTAAAGCTTTCCACAGCACTGAACAGATGGGAAGTGCTCAACAAATGGTAAATAACTATGTGAAAGAGAAGATTAGGAATAACTTCTCTCTCCAACAGATACTCTTCCTGAAAATGGGCACAGGAGTTTTTGCACCGTGAGATGTCTTATAGTTTTCAATTTTCCATCTGATTTCTGCACAGTCTTTCATAGAAGAAAGGGAATTCTTCTCCTACACACAGCCAGCCAGTGAGTGCAAATGTGCTCTTATTCAGAATCACTGTTTTGAACGTCTGACTTGAATTAATGATTTAGGAAAGACTCCAGCTGATATGGAGAAGAGCCGGATAAGACTCTTACTTGGTTTCATGTGCAAAATTCTCAAAGAAATTCAAAGACTAAATTGAGGCATGACCAGAAACTCAGTCTTGGCAAATATAATTTTGATACGCCTTAAATGTCATCATCAGTAACAGTAAAACTCATGTCTAATGAAAAAGTAATGTATTATCAAAACATGTAGTTAATGGAATGGCTTCTGCTATATATTAGCAAACCACAGAGCTTCTCCTTATCCAGTTAAAAACTGGGTCAGCCTATTTATTTTTTTTTTTAAAGTCTGTTTTAGGTATTTAGGTGCCCAAAATTGTATACAAAAATATATGGATGCTTTTCTACCCAGAGCTGCTAACACTCTGTGAAAAAAAAAAAAAGAGTAACAAAAAAAAAATCCCTTCTGTTCAGAGTAATGTGTCCTTGCTGAGACAGTCAACAATATGAGGAGCTGTAGTAAAGATCCTTTGGGACTTTATTCTCTACCCTTTGGTTCTGAAGAGCAAATTTATCAGATGTTTATGCATTGGAAAGGTACTGTGAGTGTAAAGGGCTACTTCAACTAGTAGCACTTGATTCAATATTTTTTTTTACTTCTATCTGTGAACTCTTGAGTACATGAAGCCCAAAGAACCATCTGTCTCTGAAACATGCCCAGCCCAGCAGCTTAGGAAGTCAGAGTACAGAGAATTAAAACCAGATCTCAGTATTTTAGATTTTAACATCTTAGCAGAGGATGAGTGACCTCGTAAGACCATTAGCCTTTGGGCAGGTAGGGAATGAGTTGTATTTTTTTGTTTATAAAGTGAGTTAATAGCCACTTGTGCTTTTTATCCCAGGGTAAAACAGTGGTTCATCATCAGCTGTTTCCATTGAATGTCCATGAAACGTAACTACCTGTAGGGTGAAGTCAAGCAGGCATCCAGTAAACAACACGCAGCAAAGCAGGCAGGATAAGGAGAGAAAGTTTCCATATACGTGATATGAGATGTCCTGAAGTATTTTATATGTCTGCAGGACTGTCTGAAACTTGACTCTTAATAGTTTTTATGGGATTTTCCACCCACCCACAGACACATACCCACACCCCCCCCCCCACTTTATTCCCTAGAAGGGTGGAGGCTGGAGGCAGCTTTGCCAGGATTATTGCACCTGCAGTGGCAGGGAACAGAGAGATTTTGAAAAATAGAAGCTTCGACACTGAGTTTGTCCCCTCTTTTTCAGGACATGAATTCTTGAAACATACCACCATGTATGGAATGTATATGAGTGATTCATGCAAGCAGAGTATTTTAGATTTCAGTCTGGTTTTACAACAGAAAAAGCCAATTTTGGCAAGGCATCTTTTCCTATTTGAAGTGTGAAATCTTGGAAGAGATTTGGCTTGTTGGTGACAACTACCAAATCACCATGTCATACCTGTTTTTCAGCCAAGTTATGTGGTCCCACTGGCATTGTGGAGAGTGAAGAGGATGTTTCAGATGTAAGACCTTCCCTACACACCACCCCATTGTTCTGTGCCATTGTTCCAGAGAAAAAACCCTGCCCATATATTTGTGGATTGATTGTTCTCGTAGCAGGAAGGTCACAGTGTCAACTAGAGATGGCCTTTGAACTCGGGCAGTGCCAAGCATAGGAGTTTGTGGGGTTTCAGCTTTAGTCTGTTCAGCTGGTGTTTTTTTACACAGAGGATAGAGGAAATGAATGTTGTACTTCCTCTATCCCCACTTGGTTTGCAAGCAAATGAACTAGTGCTGTAGATGCTTAGGAGCAAGAGATAAGGAAGCTGTTCCTGTATGGCATCTACATCTTGGCTGTGCTGCTAGCATGTGCTTAGAAGTGATGCCCAAAGCCTCCATCGTGTTCAGCCTCTCTTCTGTCGTCATTTGATTTAATCAAGCACTGGTTGCCAATGCCACATGACAGAATAGAAAAGGTTAGTGGGTGAACAAGAGCATCCAAGTCTGTGAATGTGCTGGGCTCTCCAGAAGGAAAATAAGGGAAGTTTTTAATATGCTGTGCATTAAATTACACATATGTGACTTTGTTTTCTTTGCAAGTGGATCACCCTGGTTTTCGTTTGAAGCGAATGAAACAAATCCTTCATTCAGTTGTGGCTGTGCGACCACTAACTGTGGTCCCATCATCTTACAGGGGTAGTGCAGAGGGTGGAATTTGGTGTTGTTCATGTGAGAAAGTGGACTTTTAAGGCTTTAAAGTGCCATTCCTGCCCTTGGACACACTAGACAATACCACAGAAATAAGAAAAACTCAGCCTGCTCTCAAAAATAGGTACTTTCAGATGATCATATTTTAAACATATGGTACATTTAATCTCCCTTAACTTACTCCAGGAGAATTTTGTTTTACTTTGGTCTCTAGGGCTGTTGCTCAGGGGGGTGAAGTCCCAAGTGTTAGGAGAAGCCCGCTATATATAAAACAGTTCATAAAGCAACTCCTACACAAACCCAGTGGGCTCCCTGCTGCTGAGACACTCTGGGTAGAGAGTACTGGGAGGAAAACTGCTGATAATAAGCTGCATTTTTTTCAATTTACTTTGGTAATTATAACGATGGTTTAAAGAGGTCAGTACATGTTTTTACCAAAATAAGGAAGCAACTTTAGCCTAGTACTTTTAGACTGACACATTACACCTGATTAGCATTAAGGAATGCTTTTAGGGTGAATTTTCAGGTGTTTGGGCCTGCATGTGCAAGGGGCTTTTGCGGTTGTTATTTCTCTCCAGTCGTCACCTTGAGTTTCTCACTTGGAAAGTGCCGTGTACTTAGGTCTGTTATCACAGATGTTTGACTGGATCATTTTCAGTCTCTGGGTTTCAAGGGTGTTGGGGTTTTTTTAAATGTTCAATATTTATTCAACCTGTTTTGTTAAACATGATGAAATATATGGAGTTAGTGATTTCCTTGTCCCCCTCTTTAAAAAATATTAGTGTTTCACAAATACCTGACAAACTAAAGGAGTAGCCTAGAAAAACAACCAGACAGCATCCCTGGGCCCTTTGTTCTGCCCCCCCCCCCCCCCATGTATTTAAATTTAATTCTGTCCCCAGCAAAATACCTCACAAAGTCATCTTGCAGTCATTTTTTATTTACTCTAATGGACTAATCCTATGGTCACTGGCTCACATGGAACAGACCGCAGCCAAATTTCAGAAGCAGACAATACTAGTATTTATTAATAAAGTATGTATCCAAGTTCTTTGAGTTTGATAATGAAGGACAAGTAATACAGAATGCCAGGAGCTGAAGTTTTTTTGGCTGAAGTGTTTTTCAGTAAAGCTTCCTGCTGAGCACTGAAATGAAACAAATAGGTTCATTTAAAGCTACTTACAATCTTTATGTATTTGATCTATTATGTAGCTGTGAATGGTAAAGGAGTTACCATTGCAGAGTTATTTTGAATAGCAGCCCTGTCACCAGAGTCTCTGCTGATGGTGCTTTGGAGTAACTGTTTCTGGGGTTTTCGATCCTTTTCCTAGTTATAGAAAGTCTGCTCTGCCTTTTGAGGAGCTCTATGTATCTGGGATCACTAGTAGGACTTAGTATGATAATTTTCTCCAATTTATGCTTTCCTTCAAATTTATCTGATAATTGTAACAGAAGTGTTATCCCAACTGCTCCTTGAACCACGAGCTTTGTGATATTTGTTTAATGGCTGAGCCTGAAAGTACCTGTGGAGATCAGAATGTGGCTGGTTCAGGACTTACACAGACCTGTAGCAAGATAAAGCTTCTACTGCTAAAGTGTAAGTGGACAATGCAAGGATGAAAAAAGAGAGGATCAGCATCCCACTTTATAGATCGAGAGCTGGAAATGAGGATACATGCTGTTGTATTTTATGTCTAGGGAGAGCGTACACCTCTGTATGGGGTTCCATAAGCTATTTTATTTAGTGTGCTGAATATTTCCCATACATAAGATTCTTGAGAGTTCAAAATACATTGAGTCCTTAAAATATTTTTGGTTCTTTTTGTGTTATAACTAAACTTTCAACATGTGCTTTGAATTATTTGCTTGGGTTTTTATGTCCAGTTTTTCCAGGTCCATCAGTGGAGAAGCTTGCATGTGATCTGTAACACTATCCCTTTAGATAGTCCCTTAAAATTAACTCAATAGCAAGGCTCAAAAGCTCACATAGTTTCCTTTTTAATTTAATTAAAATGATGCATATTTGCCCAACACTGTGGAGAATTACATGATGCATACTGGTTAGTCAAACATGAAGGCAGACGCAGCAGGGACCTTTTGGCCTCGTGAGCTTTTGTAAGAACAAGTTGTATTAAGCAAACAGCTGTGTAACATGAGGGGCTCCTTATTGAAAAACAAGAGGGGGTGAGAAAGCTTTTCAGTTCGCCCTTTGTGGGTCAGTGTCTCCAGTTAGTAAGTAGGCAACAGACAGATATTTAAAAATAGCTACATTTCAATTGCATTACTTCTTTTTATTTTTTTAACTTTGCTTTTGATTGGATCAACTCTTCATTCTATTGTAAGAATGTCATAACTTGACTCTAATGCTTATACAACGCCTTTTGCAATTAGATGATGTAAACCTTAACATATTTAGAGAGGTTTAAATAGTCCCCCTGAGAAGCTAGGCTAGCGTGGAGTGAGCTTTGATGGCTTATGTTTACCAGTGGAACATTAGCCATCGTTACAGGCTAGGTAGTTCAGGAATTTTTTCATGACTGCGAAGGGAAAAATGAGCAATAGAGAGCATGTGCTGGTTCTAAGTAGCATCATGAAAGTGGAGTTTTTGATTTAAGTGAAATTTCTTTTCCGTATTTGTTTCAGGTTCTGTACTGATACATCAAGGTTGTCACTGGATGTAAAGAAAGATAAATCAACCACCCAGTCTTCTTTTGGAAGCATAATCATGTTTATTTCTCATTTAAGCTGATTATGCCCTGATAAGCATATAGTTATCATGAGATTTTTATGGCCTTCCTGACAATCAGTGTGGATTATATTATTGAGAATTTTTATCCACAGCTACAGTGTGTTGAGAATTCATATTGCTTAGGTGAGCTTGGACCCTGTTCTGAGCTGCACCTCCACTGGAGGCAGACCACAGGCAAGAGAAATTGTTCCTTTGGGCTTCCATATCCTTATCTTTAAAACAGGAGTAAAGGTGTGGATGACAACAACAATTGCCAACAACAAGTACATGCTTGGAGCCAGTTATTTATTTTGTATCCTGATCAAAATATTTTATCAGTGCATTAGTGATCCCTTGTGATGTACTTGCAGTGGGGTAGGGATACGGTACTGCTTCCTGCTGCACGGTAAAACAAGCATGTGAGAGCAGTGCACCCCCAGCCTGTGAGAGCTACAGCAGTCTCATAACATGTGGGTTGAAGGCACTGCCAGCTTTGGAACAAGAGTGACTGCATTTTATTCCTGCCATCCCTCAAGCTTCCTGATTGATGTGTGCAGTGTAATGACAGCTGGAAAGTCCTGTGTGGTCCCTGAGGTCCTGTGAGGCTGGGTGAGGCTAACCAGTTTTACAGTTGTACTGTATTCTTGAGGGATATTGGTATATATCAATGTCCCCATGGCTTTGTTCTTCTGGAGAAGCTGGGCCAGGGCACAAAATCCGATACAGCAGAGGACAGAGGTATGAATGTTGGCTTGCTGTACAGCCTTGCTGGTAGGGTGCAGTCTCCGGTGGAGAGATCCCATCCTCTCCATACAGTCAGACTAGCTGGCAAACAAGGGTGGGAAGTGTCCACGTGTAGACCTTGTTTCCACCTGCAATGCTACCTCCCTCAAAGTCCTACTGATCCACTTCTTGAAAGACTTGATAAGGTCATGATTTTAATATCAGGAAATATTTAGATTTAATCAACCATCTCTACATGATCAGGAACCTGTTTTTTCTACCCATTCCATCCCTGCCATATCCTAAGGTTCCTGTAAGTTGGATTGAAGTTGTGATTGCAGTCCATAAAGGCTGTAAGGGATGACTTGTGCTACCACAAACCTTCCAGACAGAACCCAGGGGCTCCTGCAACCACAAGGGAGACAGTCTGTAGAACAGACCCTTTCCACATGTGAATTAAGACTGTATGTATGCCACTAACAATGCAGTTATGACACTTAATTTTGCATGAATCCAAAGTACGGAAGAGAAAAGCCTGCTGCCTGTTAGGAGCCCATCTGCTCCGCATCATGGTGAGCCCTGGCAGCTCACCGAGGCAGAGGAAGGCAGGCGTGTTGGGAGTGCCCGTGCCTGCGCCCTGGGCGTGTTTGTGAAGGGACAGGGGGGTTTGGTGAATGAGTTAAGCATCACGAGTTAGTAAATTTGTTCTGTAAAAACAACCTCATCAGGCTCTTCCTTTCTAGAACTGTGCATTCTTCGTGGCCTCTCAACGTGTTTTAAATATTATCAAGAATTGGTGTCTATTTGTCGTAGATTTAAAAGACCGGTAACTGCTCAGCAGATGTGAAGTAGTGGTGTTAAATTAAACAACAGGTTAGTGGGCACTGCATGTGAGAGCTGCACTGCAACCTCTGATGTCAATGAGAAAGGCGTGCTGTAAAATCAGTGCAAATTGTGGGTGCCAGTCATGTGCTTCTGCCCTTAGTTTGTAATTTGAATTTAGGATGGTCTTAGGTCCACCTGCGTTTTGAGCATCCAGGCTGTTCTTACTGCTCATGTGTTTGCTTTCCCCTCAAGGAGGGACCAGAGAGATGCATTTTTTATGGGTACAGTTGTATTGTTTGGTGCATTCATCCCACGTAGTTCCTGTCTTTGGTGTTGTGATGCTGAAGGGATGCTCTGTTTTCACAGGATACTTGGATGACCAGCAGCGCGTTTCTGTGCTGTGGCAGTTGCTCTCGGTCTCACCAACCCTACAGTAGATACGTTATCCTTTCTAGGGCAGGGACTTGGGCTTTTAGGACAGAGGCTGTGTGCTTTAATAGATGCATGTGTGTGATAGATATGTCTGGGGGACATATGTAAATAATAAAACCCAGAATGCTGAGAATAGAGCTGTGTGACTTTTATTTTTTTAATGTGTATGTTGGCTTGCTTTTATATTGTGAGCTGCTTCTGCTTTATGTAAATGTGAGTTCCTAGAAGGAGAGCCTTCAAATACTGTGTCTGCATTTCAGTTTTGATTCTTAATGTGTTCTTAGATCATCTGTAATTTTTTTCATATTAGGATCCACTGGGCGGGTGTATATTTTATTAAGCTTAATAGATCTTAAAGCACTTGCTGAGTTGCATTAAACATGAGCTACAATTTTATCCCTTACAATTATAAGGGTATAAATTTTTAAAGGTTCTTATTTTCTTTTAATTGTTGAATTAATGCAGAATAATTGCTTTGCTCTGGCATGAGCCTTTCAAGAATAATCTAATACAAATTGATCACATCTAGGCTATTTAATCTTCTTATTGAAGACATTTTGTTTACATATTCATAATACATCCATTGTTCTCAAGAGGAGCTCTGCCAGCTGAATACCTCAGTTGGTGTAAAGTGGAATGTTCAGCTGTGGTTGGTGCATATGTTTGTAAACTGATAAATTAAAAAAAGAGGTTCACTTTGTTTTCCGGAACTTTATTGCAAGCAGTGACCTGTATCTTATATCGTTATAATCTGTGGTGGAGTTGGTGTCCAGCCAGCATTGCTGTCTTCATGCACATCTTTATATCCCCAGGTACAGCAACAGAGTTGGCTTTTGATACTACACTCATGAGTGATACTTTCCTGTGCTGCCTCCCTACTGATGATAAATAGCTCATTTGCAGTGTTGCACCTCAGGGCTGGCAGCTGGTAGTTTTAGTTGAGAACATGTATCTTTAAGCTGGTCGCTGCCATTACTTTCTGAAGACTTAACATACAAATAGAGACCATCACCGTAGAAGTCCTTTGTTCTCTGACTCTCCTGACCCTTTTGAGGGTCAGCTTACATTTGGAGTTGTGTCCAGAAGCATCAGTACCTTGACTATCACTTTGCTTTTATTTTTAATTATTTCCTCTTGTTTTCCTGCATCCTTGTCTTGCTTTTTCCATTTCTATAGTAGGATAAAGATGTTTTTAGTTTTCACAAGGATGTTTGGGTGCAGTATTCCTGTGTCCTGTTTGTCTTCCTTGAGTAGCCTGTGGAGTATTTTTGATGAGGACAAAGTCATGTTTTGTTATCTTGTCCAAACCAAACTTAGTTCATCCTTTATTTTATTTTGCCTGGAAAGAAATATGTAGACAATCAGGTGGCTGAGAATAATTATGAAATATCTAACTTGTTCTTTGTGAGACAAGACATATCGACTACAGCATGAAGCTTGCTGGGTTACTGAAGAAATTGAGGGCAAGGTGAGACTCCATGTATTAATTCAGACTGTTCCCTTATCAGGTCCAGGATTCTGCGCTAGACAGCAGTCCATCTACTGATAAGTTACAGGAAAATGAAAAACTGTATCATGTACTTTGCCAACAGTATTTTTGTGTGTGTGAGGCCAAAACAAATTTCTTCTGATCTTTTGTAGACAGGTAATAGCCTTTTGTTGCAGAAGACAGGTGTTGCCATACTGCAAACTGGATGTGAATACCATATGATTGTTTTTAGAGACAGCCATTTCAACCTGCATGGAAATTCTTGCAGAGGAATGCCCTCATGGAACAACCCTTCTTTCTAATTACACACTGTAGGAATCTTAGGAACTGGAAATCCAGCAGAGAAAGCATGTGTGGTAGATTTAGGTGTTGAAGCTTATGGAATTTTGAATCCACAAAAAAACTACCCAAACCAAACTGAAAGAAGTAATAAAGAACAGACTGTGTTTGATTACCAGGCTATAAACCTTAGCATGCAGTGCTTAAACATGGAGAAACAAATTTTCTAACAGGCTGGTGCTATTGTGTAAAGATGGATTTGAGCCAAACTCCCAGATTTGAAACCCCATGAACCTTAAACAGCCCAGGCCAATCCTTGGCTTAGGTTCATCTCAAACATTGCAAGCACAGAAAAGGTATTTGAGCATTCACAGTAGCAACTGGAGATCCAAAAGGGGAAGGTTCGTGCATAACTTGATGACCTTTTGCATGCACAAGGGGCATATCGGTGCCAATATGAACATTTGTCCCCTTGATCATTATGAGAATGTTTTTAGAGTATCTTTGTAAACACACTGCAGCATAACACGAAGGGAATGTTTCTGGCATATATCCTCAATACTTGAATTAGTTACTAACTAATCACTTTAGTGGGAAGGGCCTTATATGGCTTCTCTAATTTTACTGAAATAGTGAATCTCTTGCACATTGTCCTTGCCTCTGTGGTCCCCTCTGACAGCCCTTTCCTGTAGTGACAGCTGACATCGGGTTCCTGGGTCTCATTGTGGATTCCTGCTCAGAGGACAACTAGTTTATTACATATTTAAGCAGTACTGCCTTCTGCATGGGCTGTAGCGGGTAGATTTCAACAAATTATCAATTATACCCAGACCAGCTGGAGAGATTATGTGCTGGGTTTATTTATTTGTTTTCTCTTCTGCAGCAGAGTAAACTCTGGTTTCCTCTGAGTTGCGCAGCTGCTGTGAATGGTAGTAAGAACAGTGTCAGTCACAGCAACGCTGCGATGGAGACAGGCATCTTGCACTTGCTGTATCCGAGGGCTGTGTCTGGAGCTGGAGAGGGGAAAAATTTAACGTTGAAATGAACTACATGCAATTACCAGTTCATGGGGAAGCTCATAAGGGATACAGCTGGTGGTGGCACTAGGTGGTTAAAACTATACTTCTGAAGAAACTACAAGAAGAAATTTAAAAAACCACGTGCACTCTTCAGTTAACAGAATTTGTCTGAGCATCCTAGAATATTTCTTATTAATAAGAATATAATTGCCAGCTTTTACATCAAAGGTACTTTTTGTGTGTTCCCTTTGGAGAAAGCTAAATGGGCATTTATCACCAAGGTAGCAGCACCAGTATAAAAGATGCAGGAACACATGGAGACATTAATATTTTATGGTTCTGAGACAGAGCTATCATCAGAGCATGCCACTTCCTTGAACTGAGCTGTCTGTATGACACTGAGTTGTGATTTATGCTAGTTTGCTTGACTGCAGTGTGGGACCTGCCAAGGTCCATCACATGAGCAGCTGCAGCCAACTGTAGATGATATTAAAGCAGGTAGAAGATGATTTTGCAGTTCCATGCTGGCAGAAGCAGAGTGGTGTGGGTCCATCCCCTTCTCAGAGTCAGGTGTGGAGTGGTGAGAAGCCTGCGAGAAACAGCTCTGAGTTTTGTCTTGAGACCAGGTGACATTGTATTGTCACAGTTGTGGATTGTCATAACAATAGGAAGTCACAGCAAATACTGTAGTACAACTTTAGCTTATCCTGACTTCACCATTTTCCATCTCTCTGCACTTCTTTAGACTTATCTGATAAAAGGTAAACGCTGTAAGTCTAGGTCTAGAAATGAAGATATTTTCTGAGCAGTTAGCACAAAAATAAAAAGGGTTAACACTGTATCCAGACTGGCATGATTAAACAGGAGAGCTCTCCAAACAGGAAGCTGCTGGTGGTGTGTATGCAATTTGATCATAAGCTTCTAGTAATATATCAGACACAAGCTGCTCATTCTTTCTCACTGTATTGTTAGAGCTCTGCAAGGTTAACCCACACATGATGGACTATTGAAACAAGCTGCCAAGAGAGCTTTGTTGTAATATCTATGTACCAAACGTTTCTCTGACTCATACCCCTACATACCCCCTGCAGTGATTTTGTAAGTCAGGTCAAAATTTAGACTACTGTTTGTTATCTGGTACATATTTCTAAGACATTGCCAAACAAAAAGCTAAATTTAAAAACTATGACTTTTGTTGTCGGGGGTTCTAGACTTGCCAAAGGAACAGGTGTCAGCAATTTCAGGCTTAGTGGACACATAATTGTGAAGTATACTTATTTCTATAGAAGTTCTTGGATGATAAAAACCAGCACATTTCTTTTAGCTGTCTGAGTTATGTTTACTGTCACCACTTTCTGATTATTAATGTTGCTTCAAGAATTTATACTGGAATGGGAAAAAATAAAAGTGCACAGAAACCTTCCATTTGTTTATGTGTATGACAAAGTTACTGTGTCCAAAGAGGGATAAAAAATGCTTTTAGTGGTTTGATTAGGCTTGTATGTTCATATGGACAGCCATTGGGTCCTGCATATATATTCTGTCTTTATTTGCTTCATCATGTGTTGCATTCATTTGTGAGTCAGTCTGCCTCCTGCCTAATGGTATTTTATTTCCCTAATTTGTTTGATTCGTTGAGGGGATGGGGAAATAGACTGTGGGTTTGGATACAGAAAATAAGACAGACTATCTGATGCAAGGAAATGTATTTGAACCTCAGATCCATCCTACACCATAGGGTCAGTGTAACTGAGCTGGGAAATACGGTGCTGTGATTTTTCCCAGCTCACACCTATATCATACATCTATATTAATATATAGCCCAGTGTTCAGAACTGAAGCATCTTTATTAATTGCTCCCAGGCTATCTGGCTCTACTCACCTTAGAGACACACCAAATGACCTTCCATCAACAAGGAAGACTTTCCTTCAGAAGCAGTTATCTTTAGTACACCTTAAGAATAAAATGCCACTGCCTAGGCCCTTATCTAAAGTAATGATCTTTAAAGGGTTTTTGAGTTATTTTATTCCTATTCATGGATGGAGGTAAGTATTTTCAGTTAAAATAATTCTGAAATTAGTGTTTGGCAGTAGGATTATTTCAGAACTTAATCTTGGACAGAGACTTTTGAGGAAATCTGACAAGACTTTGAATGTATTCTGCATGGTTTCTTCAGTTTAGCACAGTCAGAGTATGGTGTCATGCTGCTGTGAACTTGGCTAGTTACATTGCAGTAGAGACTAAGGTTTGTGTGGTTTTAATTATTGAAAGGTGCTGTACCTGCCTTAAACCTGTAGGTTTGCTCATGGCTGTGTCATCAGCACTGGTGGCTGTCATTTAATTGTCTAACAACTGTTCCACTGTGTTTCTCTTGCCCACTGTCACTTCTGTAGCTGTATCCAGCCCTGAAGCATTGTGGATCTGGGCCAGTGAATCATTTCTGGTCTGTGTCACTCATGTGCAAGATTTTATAGTCGTCTGTTAGTCCTGAGCTGTAGATGCAAAATTCCAGTCTGTTAGTTCTTTGGTGATAAACAATAGGATTCTAGGTGACACCCTGTACCCTGCCGTGGCTGATCTGAACCTATCTGTAGTGTCACTGCCTTCAGTTTTGTCTCAGGGGAATGGAAAGATTAATCTGTTACTGCCTTACTACCTTTGTTTTTTAAAAAAGACAGTCTCCAACTTAATGGAGGAGCATCAGCTCGGTGCTCCCTCCATCCTGTCCTCTCTTGAGATGACTTGGTTGCTCTTCTCCCTTTTCAGTGCTGTATCTGTGGGGTGAGATTCTGAGGTTTGTAGTCAGCTTACACTGATCAGCAGAGTCCAGCCATGGACCTTGCATAGCCTCCTGTTGCTGTGTGGCGAGTCAGGTCAGCTCACTGATCCAGCTGAAAATTAACTTTTAAAATAGGGTGACATGGCATTTTTTTTTAATTAACTCTGAAAAGGCCCTACCACAAGTGCTGCTGTGACATATCCTGTATCTCATCATCAAGGAGAAAAACTTGGTCTTTTGTCCTCCTCACTGTCACTGTAGCCCAGAGTATGTGAGGTGGTGTTATGGTGAGAGTGTTCTGGGCAGACACCAGAGCACCGGGAGAAGAGCATCTGTCAGGGAAATGATGTATGTTGCTTTATCCACAGTTGTGGTAAAGAGTGAAGCCAGCAGAACAAGTCGAAAAACTGTACTTGCTGTCATTTTCTTCTCTGCCTCCAGACATTTGACCCTGCCTTAGAAGTTGTGCCTGGGCCAACAGAGAAAAGTGCCATCACAGTTGTGACTCAGAGTCAGCTTCACTGAAATCGTTAGTTAAGCCAGCACATAACCAATATGAGACCAGGATCAAGATGTTTTGTTGGTATTTTTTCCTGTAATTGGGATAATGGTATTTAGCCTATGAACTTATTGTCTCCTTAATTTGTAGTAAACCAAGTTAAATTTATCTGTGAACATCACTTGCTCTCCCTGGGTTTCCTAGGACGAATCCTGGACTTGAAGACTGGAACAGTAAAGAAAGAGGGTCAGCAGTCCTCAATGAGAATGTGCATGGGATCCAGGCGCTCTTTCATTTGCAGGATGAGGTGTGTATTTACCTTGTATTCCTGTGGTGGTTCCAGGCCCCTCTCAGATTAGACTTCAGATGTTTTGCAGTAATTTGACCTTGCTTAAAAAATGAAGCTGTAATGACACACTCCCATTTAAGCATTTCCAGAATGCTTGCTTTTGGAACTGGAGTCAAACTGAAACCTATCTTCCTTTATGATTAATAACAAAACAGCATCTCATTGGTGTGTTGCAGTTATTTTTATCACTGTGGGGTGTAGGATTCTTTCCCCAGAGAAATTAATGGCAACTTCACCCCTGGAATGTAAGCTATTGTCTCTTCTAGTCAAATTATTCAAATCAATACTTTGGGAGCAGAGCTTTCACAAGTGCAATGAAAGTCCAACTCTGTATATTTTTTCTGCAAACCAATAATATTAAAAGAATCTTGAAGACAAACAGGAATTCAGTTGCAAACTTGCCAGCTATGTAGGAATTAACCTAAGCCTGGTATGAATTAACTAGATGTCAGCTGGTTGATGCTAGATAAATGAGTAATTGTTAGAGGGTTTTTATTTTGCAATTTTCCAATTTCTTCTGCATTACTTGGGGTTCTTTAAAGAAATCTGCCTGCCCAGTGCTCTGACTGGGTCTTGCAGGCACTTCTGTTGCTGTAGTGCTAACGGGATGAAATACCTGTTGCTTTTGCAATAAATTTGTGTGGTTTTGGGGGAAAGTACATAATTGCATCTGCAGCCTGTGTCCAATGTATTTGTTGAAAACAGATAATGCAAAATTTATTATGGAATGAAACACACAAAGCAAAATATTGGACACATTAAAACAGATGCCTGTACTTTGGGAGTGTGGTAGATTTTCTTCCGGTCATGTGAGGAAGTTGAATGTATGGCTCTTCGGTGACTTTGCAAGAGGTTTATATTCTTCATATTAAACTTCAAAGCTATAACTCCTTTTCACCTTTAACTGGAGGGAAAGAAATACAACCTGGCAGAGAGACACTTAGAATGTTTCTTTCTTTTCCTCCAAGCTGCAGATAGTGCACGTCATGTGAGGAGGACTGTCTTATGCAAAGAAAACCAGGCATAATGTCCTGTTTACAGTTGTTCCCCAGCCTTTTAAACAACATGTCACATTGGAGTTATTTCTTAGCACCCTGATTCTGTAAACTACGGGGCATAAGTGTAATTTTATACGTGTCAGTAGGCCCATTGTTTTTGTAGTTCTAAATCTTACTTTAATTGTTCATTCCTTCTCCTTGGCAGTGATTGGTGTAAAAAAAAAAAAAAAAAAAAAAAAGCAATAAAAAAACCTTGTGGGAAGAATGGCTTCAAATAGTGTGAACTTTCCTTGTGATTGCTTCCTTCATTGTTATTGTTCTTTTTTCCATTGAAAATGAACTGGATTTACCCTTCAAACTATTTAATTAGCTTCAGACAGATTGTTAAAACTATAGTTAGGCATAGTTAGAAATATCACAAAATATACATGAACTAGTGTAACACAAAATTACTTAGCAGTGTAAATAGTCTGTTCTTGCAAACGTTGGATTAATATCTACTAACATTGTAGCTGGTGTATGGCAGTTGAAATGCTCTGTCCAGGGAAGCTATTGGAACACTGAGATTGTTTTGTGTGGATATTTGAGGACCTGACTCACATTGTTCTCTCGTTTTCACCCTTGTTTTGTAGTATTTTGAAGTGTATCTATTCTGCAGCCACTGTTGGGATATCTGTTTCACATAGTCTTTAGGTTTGGGGGAGCAAGAGGGTACCTTTTTGTAATCTCATCTATTTTTCTTCATAAAATAAAGAAAATACTTGTAGCACACTCAAAAAGCTCAGCCTGTGGAAGCAGCAAGTTCTAAGGCAACATGAATCTGCAACTTCCTGTCAGAAATAAATATCCATTATTGTCTACCTCTGTGTATACTAATAAAGGTCTTAAAATGCATTTTCATCTTGGGTATTGATATTCAGTTTTAATCCCTTTCAAATATTAATTTACTTTCAGGTGTGGAAATGCTCCTCTGGATCATTTACCTCTGAACAGAATAACTACCATGAGAAAAAGATACAGGTACTATTACTTAATTTACCACAACAGTTAGTTGCCGTAAGTATTCTTCTTTTCCACTGGGCTAATGTTCAATCAGGGAGTACTACCTGGACAAACATCTGCACTAGCACACAGTGTAAAATCACACTTCCAAGAAGTATTATGGAAAAAAGGAAGGCTTGAATAGCTTTGTAATGGAGCTGACATTGTACAGAACTCTAGGTTGACAGTTGATTGTTTCTAACTTACAAATATCAGTAAATCATTGGTAGTAATTTCAAAGCATAAAGCTATTCTGCATGTCAGTCAACGTGATATTTTTGTGTTTCCTTTTCATTTAGGAATGGCCTTGGCCCAGTGAAGGAAGGTGAAGCACAGTATGCTGTTGTCCATTGCACTGGCTATATCAAGGCCTGGCCGCCAGCAGGTGTGTATCTACCTCATTGAACTATCTGCAAGACAGTTGAAAACCTGGCTTGGGGTCCCTTTGCTGGTACAAAACCAGGCTGAGTTTCAGTGGAGTAAGCCATTCAGTCTCATCCTGAGAAGCTTTTGATAGCAAGAAATCAGCTGGTTTAACTTGCTCTGGGAGTCCCCACTTTTCCATGTGGAACTCTTAATTTCATTGGCATAGGGAGCTGTAGAAGCTGTCAGTAATGTGGGTTTGCAGCAGCTGCGGCCAGAAGTCTTCACGGTGGTGGTGTTAGTGGAGAATGTTCAGCGTTTGTGATAAGTTCTGTTTTGAGGCTATTTTTCTGGGAAACAAGTCTTGGCATATTGCTTTGAACGACAGAGAAAAACATTTACCTAGTGTAACTCAGTATTGCATATGGGAATATTTACCTTTGAAAAATTCAAAGAAGAGACAGTGGAGCTCATCCAAACATGATCATAAACTGGGTTAGTTGACCTTGGCATTTGCAGTAGTTGAAGAGGCTGTTTGCAATATGACAGCGCCTGCTGGCATGAATCAAACCATGAGTTGTCCAGCCCTTTTGTGGTCATATACCACAAGCATAAATTACATTTTTCCAGGGACTATGAATGCCAAGAGGTGGTTTGCACCAAGTCTGTGCAGTGGTGCGCAGACACCAGCCTGGGAGTGGGAACTTCTTGTTGATTTCCTGCTGAATTGCAGTTTTGGGAGAAGAGGAAAACCTCCCCTCTTGTTGCTAATAGGATTTAATATACTTCAGTATGCTGTAGGAGTCAAAATGTTTCCATTTCATTTCTGTCTCAAAAGAGTGAAAGCACAGTGTGTGTGCCATTTGCGTTTTTTGTTTGTTTGTTTTCTTCCACAAAGAGATTAATTTTTCTGTTGGTAATTCCAAACAATTGAATTCAGCCTTGATATACAGGATGTATCTTCAAGAAGGCACAGGTCAAATGAGATTTCTTTCAGCCCCTTGCTTAGCTTAAATGAAAAGCTTGCTGTGTGGGGGGCATTTCAAGACATCTAACTCTTCAGGGTGTGTGTTGCTAATGCAGAGCTGCAAACACATGAACTCAAAGGCAGCGTTAGGTTACAATGTCAGCAGCGTACACTTCCAGCCACCATTTCTGCAGGGGAACAGGCCCTGCAGTGCAGGAACACTGGATTTCCTGGATCTTTAAGTGCCTTACTGCCAGGTATCCCATTGTAAGTTCCAGTTTATGTTTATGAGGCATTTTCCCCACCTCCAGCTCTTCCAAAACTTCCCTGCTCTCCCATGCTTAACAACCTTTCTGATTTCCAGTCCTTATTAATTTATGGGAAGTTTATGCCAGTGTATTTTTGGACTGTATTTCACTGAAGATCAAGTGGGAGTTTTCCTGCCTTCTTTCTCTCTCTGCAGTGTTCTGGTGCGTTTCTAGAAGGAGATCATATCTTGTCAGCCTTGACTTTGCATAGTTAAACCAGGCCACTTCTAATCTCCATTCTTACAATGCATTCCCTTCTTTATTCATGTGTCTTTTCACTGCATTTGTTTGTGTTTTCACTTAACTTTTCAAAATGTGGGTCACTGGCACTATCCACTCTTATTCCAGATGAGATTGTTGTGATGTATAATGAAAATGGTATTTCCTATCTCAACTGGCAGTATACAATATGGCATACTTCTCTTTTGTCTAGTGCATCCTGCTGGCATCCTAAATCACTTGAGATATATACACTAACTCAAGATATTCCAGTTCATAGCAAAAATAGCTTTGAATTGTTTGATCTTTCAATTAGTAATATGAAGTTTCATCCCATTTCTGTTGCTGTAGTTTATGGCTGCTGTTAGTCCCCAAGTGCATGCTTATGCATTTAGTAATGTTGAATTCCATCCCATTTCTATTACTCCACTCCTCAAAATCACATGGTGCTCCCTTATGATATCCCAGTGCTCCTCCACAATGTTAATGCCTCCAAAGTATAGCACAATTCTAAGGGGTATTTTTGATTTTGGCAGCCTTACGTGGAATTTCAATGGTCTTTATGTTACCATCCAAATTGTTACTCCTGGTAGTCATGCCTGTTTTTAAGGCATATAGTACTGAATCAGGGCCTCTTTCACGAGTATTCATTTGCCCTCCCAGCCTTCCCCACTTTTTGTTGATGATTGTCATGTATTCATTGACTTTTAGAGTTGAACAGGAATGTCCATGGGCTGCATTGGTCCCTAGTACGTTTGGGTAAATAAGTGGCAACATCACTGCATTTGTTCTCCTTTCCAATGGTAATTCAACCATAACCTGCAAAGCAAGTGAAATAACTGCAGCAGTAATTGAATTTGCTAAGGCTTTTCTACCCTGTAATAAAATTACTTTTGTTCAGATCAGCTAAATTAGCAAGCCTGTGGCCTTTGCATCCTCTCTGGATTCTTGGGAATACATGGATTTGTGCTAAATTGCAGCTGTTTAAAAATTCAGCTATGGAAAGGATCGTTTTAATTTATTCTTCAGTTGTCAAGTGGGCATTCTAGTATAAACTCCTTAGCCTTTTCTTTCAGAGCATACCATGTGGCATGTGCGTTATACAACACATAAAATATACTTTCATAAATGAAAGAACAAATATTTAGCAAATGCACTTAATCTATACTTAATCTAATTTGTTTAGCACCTGATGTTTTCTCTTTCTAGGTTGTATTGCATTGTCTGTGGCCAATGTGTTAATATTTTTAGTCCCACACTGAGTATAACTCAATCAGTTTTGATACAGAAATTCAAGACAAGAACCCACTCTGTGGGCATTATTAGTGTGATGGACTTACCAGGTTTGACAACACTGCTGCTGTGAGTAGTCCATGCTAAATCTCTTCAGTAATTCAAATACTTTAAACAGGTGAAAACAAATGACAGCTGGCATCGGTATGGTGACATATTTTAAGGACTGGGGTTTTTCTTTTTCACAGATCTAAGGCAGAAAGAAAATTCTGTTATGGCTCAGATCTGTACTCAGTGTGAAATCACTTTGAACATCTAGCCTGACATTTTTTTTTTTGTTGTTATCCTTAATGGAGCAGGAAGGCTCCCTTATTGGCAGATTTCCCTTTTTCACAGAGAAGTGAGAGAGAAAACACAGGGAGCATCGTGCCTCATCCTCTGCACGGAACTGAGCTTGGAGCATGCAGGACGTGCAGGCAGCACCCGCCTCTCCCCTGTTTCCTAACAAAGCAGACCTAGGAGCGCTGCAGCCTTGGCTGTTTTTGGGTGCCTCTGGAAAAGGAGCCATTTGACTGTTCTTTAATAGAGCGTGTTTGCCTCTGAGTGAGTGGGACACAGAGACAAGGCCGAGCTGGTTTACAGATTGTGCCCATTCAGCCTGGGGTTGTTAACAGTCCCTTCATTTTCCTCCATTGTGCCTGCAAGAGAAGGCTAAAACTAAGCTCAGGTACAAAACCTACACGCTTATATCCTCGTAAATTATCTGTTGGCCTCAGGTAATCTGGATAAACATTGTGTAGAAGTCAAAGGAAGAAGTAGTCAGATATTCAGATGAACGTTCCAACCAGTTAAGTAGTTCATTTCTTATGTGGAGTGTATGCTAGATTAAATAATGACAGTGCAGTGTTGGATTATTTTAAATGAGGTAAAAAGACTCCTTCTTTGAAACTACGTGAGCACCAATTCCAGCTTTTGCCCCCCTGTTCCTGGTAAAGCAGTTCATGATCTTTAGTCTAGAGAACGCTTGAAGTCCATAACCACGCACAGAACTGAGAAATGCAGACCTTCTCCTAATCATTTAATTTTCAACTTAACCAAGAATTTGCTTTTCTTATATATATAATCCTTTTTTTTTTTTCTCCTCTGAGCATCTCATTCTTGGAAGGAAATGAATCTTATGTGGTCCATATGATATTTTCCTAATAGTTTTTTTTCATGCCATAACAATTGATGGAAAATATTTTGTGGAGAGCGAAGATACAGTCTGTCAGGATGTTGCTAGTTTTCTGTAAATCAAAGCCAGAACCTGCAGAAAAACACACAGCAAAGAAAAGGCTTCGATAGATACTTATTTCAAAAACTTCAAATAAAAAGTGCCAGAATAATGTTAAATTCAAATAACGTTGAAATCTATTTTTCTCCTTAGCTTTTTATCTTAAGAAAGAAACATTTTAGTCTTCCAAGTCAGACTTACGGTAACGTCTTAACCACAGCATGCCAAAGCTGTTAGGTTATTTTGAAGTTTTGGCCAGAATGTGGACATTTGTGCAAAGTACTCCCTCTTCCAATACAAAACAAAATAGTTGCTTGAATATTCTTTGCAGTGCTGTCATTTTGAAGGCTTATATTCCTTTAAAAATAAAAAAGGAAAAAATTAGTTTTTGTTGGGATTTTTCACGAGATTTTTCCTTGGTATGCTGTAAACATCCTCAGCCTTTTTTTATGAAAGTCTTTTTCCATTGTTGCATGTGGGAGATAAAGTCACACACTGCCGTTTTGTGCACAGGCTTGTAACTACCAGGTTCTGATGGCATTAGGCATTAACAGGGGTTTGCTAGTGACCACTGGATACTTAAATTATGTCCTTCTAAAGATTCATAAATTGTTTATTTTTGAGTGCAGTGAAGTAAAACCACAAATCCACTGTACTGTTCTGTGTGTCACAGAAAATATGGGGCAGAAGGATAGAAAAAGAAGGCAGAAAATGAAGCTGTTCTGTGGTTAGAGCCAACTGGAAGCTCCTGGGAAAAACTAAGAAGTTCCTTATGTCCACACAAACGCATGCCGCTGCCCTGTGGGAAACCATTTGCTGGCATAAAGGACACTTGGAAATTAAATACAACCTCTAACGGCACAGCATTCTATTTGTGATGCTCAGTTGCAGGCTTAGCTTTGCACATTGTTGATATTAACTCAAACAAGCATAGCACTATATTTATTATTCAAGAGGAGCGTGTGTTTGGTGTTGAGAAACAAGGCCTTTCTCAGGGTTACACATAAGGAATGCGAATAACTAATATATATTTATTTTGTTGATGCCTCCTAACGGTCAATTTCACAGCTGTTTTCCTGGAGACTTTTGTGACTTTTTTGGAGATACTGATGGTACCTGGTGATGTTAAAGACCAGTATTACATTATGTTAAGAGCTGGACAAGCCTGTATTAAGCACAGTACACGTATCTTTAGTTACCTGTCCCTATCGGAGTGTGTTCAATCGGAAATATGCCAAAGCAAAAGTAGGTCTCTCTAGAATGCATCTCATATATAAGCTTACTGTCAGCTGAAAGTTTATCAATCAGCAAGAAAACAATTTTGCTCTATGGAATGCCGTCAGTAACGGCACCTACGCTGCAGGCAGCAGACAATCATTCTGGCATATTTTTACTCTAGGCACTTTTAGAGAAGGGTTAGCAATTCGCTGGGTCATGTATTGATTAATTCCAGGCAGGCTGATTTTTATTCATAGGGTGTCTTGTGGGATAACCCAACTAATACATTTTCCAGTGTGTTATACGGACCAAGTGTAATCCATCTTGCAAAAGGAGAAAAAAAAAGGTGAAAACTAGAACAGCAGCCTCCCTTGCCAACAGAGTGACATCAGAAATGGTGTTTCTTAGCTAGGTTTATTTTTGGAGATTGTTTATGTTGCTTTGAGTTTATTTGGGCAGTAGCAAGCATGGACCAAGTTCCTAAAAAGGAAAGCGTTGTTGAAAACTGCAGAAAAAAGATTATGTGAAGTGGAAGCCACCCAGCTGAGTGTCTTTGCTGTCCTTTGCAATACACTGTGCTGCTAAGAAAACGATTTTAAAAGCTTCTGAAGTCAAGGGAAAATACTTCAGATTTGTCCCTCTCAAATGGAAAACTCCATTTGAAAGGGATCTTTTGGTTAAGGTTATTCAACTATAATGCCTAGATTATTTCCTTAAACCAGCACTTAGCCCCCTGTATTTATTTAAGTGGCCTAATTCCCAGAAGCATCCATCAGGCGTCCACTAAGAAAAACCTCTGAGGGTGATAGGACCTAGAATCACTCACTGTCTTTGAAATCAGACCACCTGCACCGAGCTGTCTGAATGTAATTGTGGTTGCTTCAGGCACCAGCTTTTAAAACGTTTGTCGGCTGATGGTTGAACTTGCAGGTTTGCACTGGTTCAGAGTTCAGGACTGAGGCGTGAGAGGGACACAGTCCCTGCTGCCGTCTTCCAGCCAAAGTGTTAGGCCAGTTCTTTGGTTGTTCTGGTGCTTTCTTACCTCCCGTGGTTGTTTTTGTCCACTGCTGCATTTCTTTTGCAGCAGAGTCAGCATCCTCATGCTCCTTCCTATACTGCTGCATCATTTAATTGGTCCTGCTCTCCGTTCACACCTCTAGTCACTCCTTTGTAAGATGAAACTGCCAGATTCCAGATATCATCACCTGCACACTGCATACAATTCTCAGTTAACCATTTTCTACCTGTTTAAAATCCAAATTTCTTACATGAAGAAGTTTGGGTTTAGTTTTGGCAGCTCACCCTTCACCCACGTGTATGTGAGCAGATAGAAGCCATGTGTCTGCCAAAATTTTGTCTACAGTGGATGCAATTTTGAGTAGATATATTTGCTGCTGCTTTTTCAGAGTACTTCCTTTTTCTCAAGAGGCACACAAATTCAGTTTCTTTGCCTATTGGAGCTGTCATTATGTAATAACTAAGTCTTGCGTGGAAGAAATATAATTGTATGTTAATGCAGCAAGGAAGGAAAACGAAATACTTCTGTAACACCAATCTCTTAACTGTAGTTGCATGTCAGTGGTTTATGCTCTCCCTGGTAGGCTGGTATCTCTTAGAGAATGGGGCTTACTTGTCTTTGGGCTCTTGTTTGTAGTTTGACTGGTGTGTAACAGAAAAGACACTGGAATAGGGGTGTGTGGAATATCAGAGCTCTGCTTTGTAATTAGCTGCTTGAAGGATAAATTGATAAACTGCAGCAGTTCAGAACAGGACCTCAAGGAGAGTAAATGCAGGTTGTCTTCATTTCAAGGATATTCTAAATCAGGTGAAGGATCTTCAGTGAACGTTTGGGTCCCTGGTAACCCACAAAGGGACGTCTGTTGGAATCTCAAAATAATGTTTAATTGATAAATAACATGTGTCGCTTCCTTCCAATGTTATGTTTCACTTTAATGTTTAATGATTGATTTATTAAAATGTAAGGTCACATACTGTCACCTTGATCTTCTACGAAAATATTTCGGAGGAGTATCCAAGGATTTGGTGATGGGTATCACACAGGTTTAGAAGCTAAAGAGTTATTTAGGGCCACATTTGTTTCTCTGGATAGCACGTTCATTGTGCAGCAGATAAGGGGGTTTTGCCCACTTGTAATGTGTGACAGTGAAATTCATACTGCACCTCAATCTCCTAATTGTTAGAAGCAAACCTCTTTTGCAAAGCTCTTGAGATCCTCGATAAAGTCCTAGTTGTCTGCTGGGGGCTTAAATGAGGTTAGACCCCCAAAATTATGAATTCCTTTGCAAATAAAGTTTGAATAGATTATACAAAAATATGGGCCTTTTTCTTTCATACTTTGGATTTATTTTATGACATAGCTCAATGGGAACTGAAAAATACCTGTAGAGTGCTATTTAGAAACTGATTGTCAGATAAGATTCAATTATTTTGATGCAAAATAACTTCCTTCAGAAACTACTTCCATTCATTTAGCAGCACTTAGAGTAATTTTTCAGAGGCATCATTTAAGAAAGCTGTATCCTGTCATCTTTTGCACCATCCAAAGATTGACTTAAATTGGGAGTTACAAATTTGGAGAGTAAAGTGGCTGGTTTTTTGTAATTGGTAGCTGCTTTGCAATTAATTTCAGTAATGCTTTAAAGTGCCTCTTAAATGATTCACTGCCTGTTGTGACTGAATTCCTTGAAAAGCCTTGTGAAAGATTTTACAGATCACTTAAAATAAGTCAACAGTGTCACTCTTGGAAGATGTTTTTTCAAGTGCTTCATAGGAAATTGCTATCTCAAAACTGGAATTGGGAAATAGCCTTAACTAAAGGCCTAGCCAACCAGCAAGTAAACAGAGCTAAGCTGAATGTTCCTATTTGTGAAACATGGAGATGGAAATAGTACACGTGTGTTTTGAAATTATTCCTGTGTTTATAATAGTTACTCCTGTTACACAACTGAAGCAAGCACTGTTAGCAAAGCATCCGCATTTTTTCAGTCTTTTAACGTAATGACTCAGATTTAGACCATTATAGAAAAAAGTAAAATCAGCTGTTAAATATGAACATGAAGTTAATGAAAAATCGAGGCTGTGCCGTGTTTTTAAGGCTCATTACAATGTATTATTCACAAAGAAAACTGAACATGGTATGCATTCACTGGGCATCTTAAGTGACCACATGGTTCCCATAACATGCTGCGGAGCAGTTCTCGTGGAAATATTATTGTCCATTTTGGTGTATAATGGAATTTCTTTTATCTACTGTGTCTTTAGCAGCCAAAATAGCTGTTGTGGGTACTGTATATGCATCTAACATATGTAGGGTTGAGCACGACTGAGAAAGATCATCTAATCTGAACCCAGAGATAATGCATTAATAAGGCAATAAGGTTATTTTCTGTGATTTAGAGCATTTAGAGTAGTACAGAACCAGGCCAGCAACATCTCTGCTCCTCCCAGTTTACTAATTATAACAGTATTTGTTATTGTTTACTTTAGGAATGACTATACCAGAAGAAGATGCTGATGTGGGACAAGGTAGTAAATATTGCCTCGTGGCAATAGGAAGGCTTCAGGTAATGCCAGTCTTATTGTACACAAACTACTTCTGAAAGCATAATTGGTGTTGTGGTGTAATTGTAAAGGATTTGAACAAAGGAACCTTAAAGATAATTGAGGTCCAACCCTCCCTGCGGCGGGCAGGACTTGTTTAGAATGTGTCAGTAGAGCAAACTGAAAGTGTGATTTTGGTGCATATGTGTATTTAACCCAACAACAGTGGCAGAGGTGCTCCTGGAGCATGAGGAGGTACCTGCTATTCTCTAGGATGCATAGGGCTGGGATATTCGAGACTGGGAGAAATGTGGGAGTGCAGGTGCTCACATGGGAGGTTAAAGTGGCTCCCAAAGCCAGTGATATGCTGCCTGCTCTTTTTTCATTTGTTCTCTTTCTCTGGCTGATCAACTACTTGAGAAATTGTGAACGCAGGAGTTACCCTGAAAATGGTAAAGATAAGGCTCTCAAGAGGCACTTCACAAGTAATAGCTTTGTTCTCGGTGTATATTGTCATGTGCATTCAGATGCGATGTCAGCCGAGAGAGCAGTGAGAATAAAATTTTACTTCCTTTTTGTCCAGACAGTTGCAATTGACATTTTACATTTTCTTCCTTTGTCCACTGCTGACAAGAGTTCTGAGCAGGAGCTACAGCAGTTGCAGCTAATTTTTAATCTTCCTAGTCTGGGAATTCTGCCATGGGTGAAATGTTTGAGCCTCCTGCATGATCTCCTATTGGCGTGCACTCATTGCCATCTGCTAGGATGGCATCACTCCTCCTGACAAGGTAGAGTGACCCTTTCACTAGAGCACAGGTACCAAAACTGTCTTATTTGAGGTGAGTTAGCACTTCTGTGGAGTGTGTCTCCATTGTGATGGCAGAGCTACCAAAGTATTACGTGATGGTTTTTAGGTTAATTATGATTTTATAATCAAGGTTAATGTATTCCACTACTGGAGAGAAGGAAGTTACAGGGATTAATATGTTACAGCTGCCAAAGAAAGATGATTTCCGAGAAAATCACATTAGTGGTATGTAGAGTGTCAAAATGTCTGTTACGTTAGAAGAGCCAGCAAGGCTGGGGAGGGAGAGCAAGAGTCTCCGTGGATGGGTTTAATCACAAAGGAGTCAAAGTGCACAAATAAAAATCTTTGTTCTGTAACAGAAAATTGAAATCTTGCATGCATTTAACTGGCTGATCTGATTCAAGACAGCAAAAAAAGAGATTTTGCTCTTTTTGCAGTACACTGAGATAGCTCTGGAAGTTGTAAGAAAAACAGTGGTCTCATTTGTAGCCCCAGGGGAGCGAATGGATGAAAAGTGGCCTGATTGTACAGGTTTCAGCCAGAGAGCTGGAAATGCATCATTCTCTCTGATGAGATTTGAGGAACATTTATAGGAGGACTGTGTTTTTTCATTACAAGCAGCCACTTGCTAGCCTAATATCACCTATTTCAACCTCTGGAGAACTTTGTCAGGTTCTGTTGGTGTTTCAGGTGAGGCTCATCTCACCTGAAAGTTGAGTGTTTAGTCTGAGCTAGTCCTATTGGATACGTCTACAGATAATGAGTTGGCCTGTTCTAGAGACTGAACTTCCTGTCCCAAAATGAGTGGACTCAGTGGTCCTCTGCAAGTCTCTCATCCTTGGTTGACAAAGGTAGGAGCCAAGATGCCTAAGTTTAATGTGGTGCCACAAAGTGAGATGAATACAGCTGTATTTACTCCTTACTGTATCCCTCCATCTTAGGAACTTCTGGAGTATTTCTTCTCCTGCTGTGCTATTAAGCCTATGTAGGTGCCATGGGGTGAGATATTTGTCCTGAAAACTAAAGGCTGTTCTATGTTGTTTATATGCACTGTTGTTTCATTTATTACTTCCTTCAGTAGTTACCACTCTGCCAACAGATTTTGTTCCTCAGCTATGTAATCAAATTTGACTTAAGGTGATTGTTCTGTAGACTAAATGCTGTGGACTTTATTGTTCATAGGTAACCAGCTCTCCAGTGTGCATGGACATGAATGGCATGTCGGTCCCAACTGAGTTCTTGTCTAGGCACAACTCTGATGGAGTCATCACCTTTGTTGACCCAAGGTGCATCAGCGTCATTGGCTACCAGCCCCAGGTCAGTGAATCCCTGTAAATGTGGAGACTGGTTAGAGGTAATGAAGAAAATTCTTTTTGCACATTAAAAACAAAAGCAGCAAAACATGAAATATTTGTAGCTGATAATTTTTCTCTTGTGCACTAAATGCTGTTCATTTTTCTTTGCTGTCCACGCCTCTGTAAAGTTTACAGTTTTGCCCTTTGTTATGTCAGGTTATCTTTTTACCCCTTTCCAGTTCCAATTCTAATAGCAAAGTGCCTTAAACCTTGCACAGCTTTCCAATAAAGACATTCCTGTGAGAGAAAGTTAACAGTGCTTGGTTTTAGTTTTAGTCTTGTAGATCTTTACTTCTGCCAATCTACTGAACAGTAAGCAAACACCATTTATGGCATCTATCTTCCTTTAGGCTTACATCTGCTCCTCTGGATAGGAGGCTAGTCACAGAATTGAGTAGAATACTAAATGAACTGCAGACTACCACATCTCTTCTTCAGATAACTCTCAACAGTTGCAAATTAGAGGCAAAAATAATTTCTGGCTCACTTGTTTTTCCCATTTGTTTTATTTTAGGTAGCTTTATAATAACTGTTTTTCCAAGAAATTGTGCCATAAAATGAGCTGTAGTGAGAATGTCAGTCTTTTCAAGACATGATTTCATAGGTATTAAAAAATATACTTAGAATTTGTTTGTAAATACATATAGGTATGCAACAGTACAAATATAATGTGGGACAATGTTTACAAGCCTTGTTTGCATGATTCACCCCCTGTTAACTGAGTAGTCCCATTAAAGGTGGTAGATCTTGTGTCTGCAAGGATTACTTGCAGATCTGCACCTGGATTTCTGTTATGGTCTGGGTTTTTTTACACAGCTTTATGTTTTATTCTAGGATCTTCTGGGGAAAGATATTTTAGAATTCTGCCATCCTGAAGATCAAAGCCATTTGAGGGAGAGTTTCCAACAGGTGCTTTTTTCGGCTCCTTCTGCCATTTATTTATTATTTTTGTTATTTGTTCATAGAAGTAGCTTTTCTTTTTCATTTCAAAGTATTTTTGTTATGCGGAAGGAGTAGCAAGATACAAAACAGTTTGTTGATCAGTTACTGATCACTTAGGCTGCATAAATGGTAAACTGCAGCATGTTTGCTGCATTTTCAGAAATATATATATATATATATAGCTATACTTTTTTTTAAACAAAAAATTACATGGATGTTCAGTGCACAGTTAGAGCTGTTTTGGAGATGCCTTTGTAGGTCCCACTATGCTAAGTGGTAACTGAAATTATTTCCCTTCCAAAATGGGCTGTTGATTTGAAAGGAGTTACACTCCTCTGTAATGCTGGATTGTTTATGACCTGAGTTCTCTGCTAGCATAGATGATATGCTTAATACTTGAATGGAGTTACACTACTTTACATCAGTAGAGAATTTGGCCCTTCTCCCTATTAGGAATTGAAATGCAAACAGAAGTAACAAAAGAAATACAACATATGGAAAGTGTTACTGATCTGGATTCATTTTTACAGTGGGCCATGTTTACATCAGCTATATCAAAGGCATTTATTCTGTTGCAGAGCTTATTGTTTCAAATTGATCTGGGACATACAGTAGGATTGCTTTCCCCAAGCCTTCTGCTTGTTGCTGGTCTTTTCAGTGCCTTCCCTGCTGCCCTAGAAAGCACGGTGTAGTGTGTTTAACCAATTACTGAGGTTCAGATGATCTAAGTGCTTCCAGATTTTCTGACAGCAGCCTGTAGCTCAACCAAGTTTTGTTGATCCATCTTGCGTTGGATGCCAAGATGTATTTTCAGCTGTGAAACATGGATATGAAGTGACTTCTAAAATAATTTGTATAGCCAATTATTCAGGCATGGTGTGTAAAAATGGAGCTGGAAAAGTCTCTCTGGGGAAAACAACTAAGTGCTGTTCTGTGTTCATAGAATAGATTGTGAAACTGAGGTTATGGTGTCTACAGAAGTGTTTGAGATAGTGTAAGATATCAGTACTCCTGAACTGTTTCTGACTACCCCCTCCTTCAAATGGAGAATACCAACTCTACTGCTGAGCTAGCAGAAAAGACTGTGTGAGCACTCCGTGCCCGCTTCATGTCCCTTGAATGGACAGAGTTCAAACAGCAGCTAAAGACCTTTTAAATTCAAAGTGTTGATTCACATCAACATTGAGACTTAGATGCTTGTAGTAGGTCACCACACCCAGTTATCCTCTCTGCCCCACCTTGGTTTGGGGTGTGATGCTGCAGCTAAATCTACCTGATGGATAGCTCTCACCAGGAGTTAGATCCTACTCCCACTTTTCCCTGACCTCATCCCCACCCTTCCTACTGTCCTGGTACTAGCACAGATGGACTTGCCAGGTAGGCTAGCTAAGGCACTAATTGCTTTTGCATAGGACTAGCTTTCAGCTGGTTCAGCTCCCTGAACTCGTGCCTGATTTCATCAGTGGCACAAGAAGAGCAGCAAGAACACATATGCTGTTTTTCACTAATGCCCAAATGACTGATTCCACTAATTTATCCAAGACACAGTAACAGAGAGTGGCTGGATAATAACATGTCAAGCATGCATCTCTGAAGCGATTCCTGGGGTTCAGAAGGGCTGACTAATGTTCAGTCCGATGACTTGGTCCTCACTGTGTTCGCTGAGAGGGAGATCAGGCTGTGGGAGGCTGCTGGTGTATCCCTCAGCTCAGCTGCTGCAGACTTCACTGTCACTACTTACTGTGAGGCATGTGTATAAAGGGTTTGCTGGATCAGGGACCTGTGTTATTTTCTTGAGATCGTACAAAAGGACAGCAGGAAAAAATGCAAATTATAAGTGCAAGTTCCTGTTCAGTTGACCTGTGTCCAATCTATGAAAATACTGTGCTGTTTCTTTTGTAGACAATGCCTTTCTTGGTATATTTTTATTCAGTACAGTAGCAGCATGCTTAGGGCTGTTATTTCAATCCTGTAATAAAAGACTGAAGTAAACAGTTAAGCTATGCAGCAGGTGTTTTTTATTTCCAAAGAATGTAAAGGTTAAACATTAGCTTTTGAATATTTTGTCGTATCTTGTTTGTGTGCACTGTTTTAAGACAGTTCAAAATTTTCCCACCAGTGCTCTCTATGCTTTATATATTATTACAGAATTTGTGTTTGCTTAGGTCAGGCTTCAGGACAATAGATCACTGTTGTTTGTTTTATTATTGTTAGTTTGGCCCTAGAAATCTTTTCATTAAAAAGGTAGCTGTGATTTCCAGTAAAGTCTCTTTTTTTTCTAAAACCCTCTGAAAACGGGACATTCCTAACTTGCTGACAGTATCAGACCCAGGTTGGTGCATAACAGAGGAGGGAGGAAGGGGTTTGCAGTTTTTGGTCAATTGCCAGTATCCATCTCAAAGCTTTTACTTCCTTGGGAAGATAAATTCATTCATCGGGGTGGGAAAATCAGGGCAGAATAAGATAGTCTCAAAGCCAAGATCAACAAATAGAGCTTAGTATCAAAAGATCCAGAATACAGCTATTTGATATCCAGTAGGATGCTATTCAGATGGGGCACTTTTACACAAGCTCTGTGCTTTTTGCCCTGGGTGTGGTAGAAAATTGCTGATAAAAGAATGTCAGTGACTGAGCTCAAACTACAAAAGCATTAAAAAAAAAAAAAACAAAAAGCCATTTACCTCAGTATTATTTTGAACTTTCCTGGGCATTGCTAAAGCTTTTCCTGTCTTCTGTTTGCATTCTTTCCATTTAGTCCTATATCCAGTTGATGAATATAAAATACGGACCTTTGAAAAACACAGGACTGGAGCATTTTTCCTAATCCAATTGCTTGTTAATAAGGACAGAAAGTAAATACTGAGTTTTCTACTTTTAGAGAACACAGGCTGCAGGTAGCTAATAAAAAACAAATTCCAGTGGATAAGAGTTAAGAATCCACAACAAGATCTGGCATTTATTTGCAGTAGACCTTTCCTTTCTTTCCCTGAGGCACCCTGAGATAGCTTGGTGGAAAAGCAATAAAAAATAAGCACAAATAGCCCAAGTAAGTGCCAGCTGAATTATTTGAATCCATATGAGTTTTCTTCTGGCTTAACCCAAGACTGTTAGATAACACAGCAAACAGTTACAGTGCCAGTGTGCAAGTGTTGTTTTGAGCATACTTCTTTAGCTGGCAGCTTCTTACTTCTCCCTTAATGCCCAACTATTGACTGCAACAAAACTTCAGCCACCAAAGACAGAATTTGAACGGAGGATTGCCAGCCATCTGAATTCTTAGTCATAAGCAAATAGATTGTCCAGGCAAAGAATTTGCTCTCCGTTTCCATGAGTAGTATTAAAATGGACCGTGGTTTATTGGTGCTTTCTCCATTCAAAGACTGTCTCACTTGATTTGAAAGACAGAAGTGACAGTTTCTTGTTACCGTTTTGCCATTGTAGATAGTCTTATAATGTGTTTGAGGAAAAAAAAACAAACCAACCATGTACGGTTTCTAAAAAAACATATTCCTTAAGTATTATCCTCAATTTTGATGCTGATGTGTGATTTGGTATATCATATATATGAATTGTATAGCTAAGTATCCAAGCAGTCAGCCTCATAAGATTGTTTTCTTCTGGGCTTTTGTTTCAGCTGCAATCTTTGGTTTATGGTTTGCATATAAACATTTAAAAGATCTTCATTGTGGTTTCTGTCAATCACTTGATAAGCATACTGCATGAAAAAGCTTCTTAAAGGGATAACAGCACAACCTGTTGATTGTCCTGAATCTGTATTTTTATATGCAGGCTGGAAAATGGCATTTTCTACAACAGAGTGTGAGGGTTTTGTTCTGAGGGAAATAGCAGGAAACATGAGTCAGGTTTTGTTTATTCTCTTCAGATTAAGAATCTCCCTGCCATGTCCATAGCTTTCTGTAATTTGAGTTTAAAACATACTAGTTACTGCTGTTTACTATTCATTTGCACAGCAGGTAACAATCTCCTTTTATTAACCTTTCCACATGGTTTTGCAGGTTGTGAAACTGAAAGGTCAAGTCCTGTCTGTGATGTATCGTTTTCGTACCAAAAACCGGGAATGGATGCTGATCAGAACCAGCAGCTTCACATTTCAGAATCCTTATTCTGATGAGATTGAATACATCATCTGCACCAACACTAATGTGAAGTATGTGCCTTCCCAGACGCTCGTGTATGTGGTTTTGAGAGAATTTAAGCATTGATTTTTGCTGTAAAGCACATTCTGATTTTTGAGTAGCCTGTTTCTAGCTATGTTTGTTTCTCTACAGCAGTACAATCTGTAACAGTTTTTCTGCATCCTGAGAGCTCACAGTGTAGCTGTTTCTCTGTGTCATTATCCTGTGATGGTTCCAGGGCCTGGCTGGAGGAACGTCATTTATCTGTTATGTCATTAGATAAGCCCATTGATCTCAGTCCAGGCTGCCTTAAACTAGTACAGAGCTTCCAGCAGCAGACCAGCTGTCCTGGTATTGGAGAAAGGTTAGCCTGATTCCTAAGCCAAAGAGAAAATTGTGTGTCCATATTCATTGTGATCATACCATTCCGTACTCCTGGGCATCTTCTCCTTGAGCAGTTTCTACTCTTCTGGCCTATGAAAGCTGGCAAAATTATTTCCTAGTAGGCTTGAGTGAGAAGGATTCCTGATACTCAGTTAAGATCTGGTGGAATATCCCCAAGTATGGGGATAGATCCAACCCCTTATCTTAAAAGGGGAATGAAATCATCCTATCTTTGAATTAATATTTTTCAAAAATCTGTCATTGGACCTCTTAGGAGGAGGTCACCTTTGGAGTCTAGTGGAGCCTTGTCACTGTGTAACTGAGCAGGGAAGCTTTTGGAGCATCTTGAGTTCTGAGTCAGTAACTGCAGAAGCCAATCTGACCTTGATAAGGCATTGCTTTTATAGTGTGGGATTTTTTTTTATAAATATTTCTTCTTTCCAATATAAACTTCATCTATTTCTAAACCAAAATCTGCTTCTAGTCTGACCAAGGATTTTTTTGCCAACTTTTTAGCTCAGAGGATATTATTGGTTTTAAGATCTCAACCTGTTAGTCTGTATAATGGAAATGCTGAACAAGCAGTCTGCTTGTGGAGATGCATGCTGAGAGCTCCACTTGCAAACCCTGGAGCTTTGGCATCTGAACTTAGAAAGCTAGTAAGTGTATCTGGGTATTCCTTGATTTGCCCCTTCGGACGTGACACATACCTGGACTAGGAGGGCTATGCTTTCACTCAGTTGAAACCCAGCATCACAATCCTTTTGCTCAGTTTTTTTCTGCATACCCAAAAAGTCAGGCTTAAACAACTGAATAGTTAAGCTCCCTGAAAACAAGCAATTGTGTCTTCGAATCAGACAGCTAAATATCTCCCTGTCTGCACTGTGCATCAAGATGGATATTTCCACGTTTCTGGTGGCCCATGTTTCTTTTCTAGATAATTAGTATATGCAAAAACAGGCCTGCAAAATAAAAAGCAACTTCTGAAATCTGTCCCAGGCTGGCTTAATTGTGCTTTGTTCCCAAGAGTCCACAGATCAAAAAATCGGGCTTTAGACTTGTGTTTACTGTGGGAATGCTTTTTTTCCAAGCCTCCACTATACTGCTCAGCTTGACATCGCAGCACTTACTGTGATGAATAGGACTGTGCCAGCTTCTGGCTCTTGGTATATCTCTCTTGCTAGGTTTGAATATCAACCCAGAAATGTTGGCCTAGTATGGAAGTTGCCTGCTGTTACTTTGACAGAGGATGTTCTCTCTTTCCTGTCATGAAGAAAATGTTCTACTCTTATGGCAAGATGCAACCCATTATATGTCTGCTTTTGAGTAGTTGAACAAATGCGTTATTCAGAATGTTTTCTGTTTTTTCCCCTGTTCTCTCTCACTTCTCATACAGCTTTCCAAAGAGGACTGTTGTAATGTGCTGCTGCTCCTGCCTGTTTCTGGATTTTTTTTTTTTTTTCTCCTCACTTTTGGCGTCATGTTTTGACTTCTGATTTCCTAGATGCCTTGCGGAGTTGTACGTCATGGTAACTGTTGTTTTCCGCCTCCTCATTCAGCTGCTGCTGGGGCTAGATGTTGGACACTGACCCCAGTGTACGTGGTGGAAGTACCGGATGCTCTGGCTCTAGCAAAGTGCTTCACATGGAGATCAAGCAGAGTCCCTGCCCCTGGGCAGTTGTAGGCAGTTCTGCACAGAGACAAATTTTGATTTGTCTGTTGCTGTGATAACCTAGCCAGCTCCATAAAATACAGGCTGGAGGCAGTTAAAAATTCATCATGAAATTGTAAAGACAATTCAGCCAAACATTCTAGGTTTAAATCAGTTTTTAACTTAACATAGTTTAAAGCCACAGTACGTATGTCTATGTGTCTGTATTTTAACAAAATAGCTCTTATTTTGTGTTGGTCAGTGAACACCGTTTTCCCAAAAGACTGTAGAGGGCAGTGACTGTTCCAGTTGTGGAGGGATCAAGTGATTTTGTTGGTGGTGGTGGTTTGATTTGTTTGGTTTATTTTTCTTCTCTTTTTTTAAAGATACTCCTTTGGAGCTTCAAACAAGTCAACTTTCTAAACTTGCTTTTGGTGCGGAAGGATAACGAAACATTAGGTATTAGGTTCAAATGTTCACTTAGTTCCTTTCAAAAAAAAAGAAAAGAAAACTTCCCTCAGTTTCACTTGGGTGTAGTCATCCAAGAGAAACTTCCTGGAGAAATGAAGCATTTAACGTTTAGCATTTGTGCTGGGTTCAGCTGAAAAGAAGAGTTCCCCCATTTGACAAAATCTTCCTGTGTAATTGGGGCTGTTTGGTTTCCAAAAAGAAATAATTCTTGTAATCAACATTTATTTAACGTACACACAGAGCAGTATTTGAACAAAACAATCTGTCATGGCGATATATAAAACTGTATAAAAATCTTTATATACACAGAAGGAAGATAATTTTCTGACCTTTATGGGAATTTTGACGTTTCCTTTTTGTAAGCCCTGAAGTCCTGTGTTGCACTGCGTGCATTTATGAATCCTACAGTTGTCCTGAGTCTCAAGATCTTTGTCTTGGAGTGAGCTGGCCCAGGTCACTGCTGGAGGCAGCCTGCTGATGAATCAGCCTGTGCTTGTGGGAGAGATGCTTTCTGTTTCAGATTCTTGTGGAACAAAATTCTAAAGAGATCAACTTATTCTGGTAAAATTCCAGTCTATGGTAGTGGTGCTAAAGACTTTCTCATGATCCTGGTGCCAGCTGGGGGCTATCAGACTCCTCAAGCCCAGTGTAAGACAGACCCTTTCACAGGGGTGACTTTGAAACTGCAGGCTAAAAAAGGGAGATTTTGAGGGTTTCTGAAAGACGATTTTATAACGGCAGCCCCAGGGCTTTTATTACTCCATTTTTGTCCAAACCAGACACAGGAAGCCCATGTGCCTGTATTACAAAAATAGCTTGGTAGGGATACAGTAGTACTGTTTCTCTTCCGCCGCAGAGACTGTTAAATTTTAAAGTTCAAATGGTTTTTTGGTTACTCTGGTGCCTGGAAAAGGAACAGGTGACTTTGGTGTTCATAGGGAGAGATCAATTCAGCTGAAATCGTCTCCAGTGTCAAAGAAATTTTCACAGAATCTTCCCTTTTCCTCCAAATACATTTACTGATGTACATTTACCTTCACATTCGCTGAACCACTCCTTGTTCAAGCCAAGGGCTTTCCCAGTTTCATACCGAAGCTGTGGGTGAGCCAGGAATTCCTGCAGTACAGGCAGTCCTGCGTTGACCCAGACAATACCTTACTTGCTATGTTGGGTATCCTGTAGAGACAGGAAATTTCTCTTTTATTGAAGCTGTGAAACTGGAACTGAAACAAAGGATAGTTTGGGATTTGGTTTCAAAGTTAGAAGGCAGTTTGAGTTTTTCCCAACCAGTATGCTCTGGTTCTGTATCGTCTTTACAAAAGTGATCTAGTGATTGAGTGACTGAAGGGACCTGCATGTGTTGAGTGTTTGGTCCAAAGGGCTGCTTAGATGGCAAGGGCTGAAGCAGTGACAACAGCAGCACTCAGCTCTCCCTGCTCTGCTGGTCTGTGAATTGCTGCATGGTTTCTTTCAGGTTTCAAGCATCATTTGAATGATTTATACAGTAGCAGTAAACAACAGCAGAAACAGCTAACCTGGCTTTACATTTCAGTTTTAATTAAGTGCGGCATATCTTGCACAGAGTTCAGTGAAGATACACTTAAGTATTTGGTTTTTACAGGAAATGGATTTGGGGGGCTGTTGCCAAAGTTCAGTGCTGTTAACACAGTGTGGTATTTATATTGTACTGCAGCTTAATGAGTATTAGAGATGAAAGATAGAGAAGGGCGAAGGAGCACTAAGTTAGATGTGCCTACAAAACAAATAAGTACTAAGTATGCTGTTTTGTTTGGCTCATTTGTGTGTATATGGCTGAATCAAGAAAACATACTTTATACGGAACAGAAGAGACCTAATGTGCTGTTTATTGACACACGCACCAAGTCTTTGGTAATAAAAACAAATGAAACAGTGTAATTAGCTTTCACTTTAACAACAGGATTTAATGGGTGTTTATTGTCCACAGGGTGGTGTTTAGAAATCTTCCCCATAGATTTACCATAATTAAATTACCTCCTATAGTTCTGTTGGAAAAGCATGCATTTTATGCTTGTGAACAGAGAATTTCTTTGCATTCCAGAGGTAATTTTTAGGAATTTTCTCTTGGCTAAAATAATGCGGAAAATCCATGACTCTCTAATGACCTGGAGGACTGAATTTTTTTGCATGTTACTCAAAGCATAAAGTGATTCTGTGTATTATGTGTTCTTACACCGTAAGGATAGCAGAACACTTCTGACCTTCTGTTTGTCACAGATTTTTGTCCACTTTGCCAAGGAGCCTAGTAACTGGTGCCTGAGCAATGTGACTTATGGAAAAGTATCAAAGGACAGAAAAATCTCTTAACTTACTTCAGTAGTTTGTTTGACTGGTCCCTCGCATTCCCATCAGTTTCTCTCTAATTTGTCATTCGACTTTGTCTGCAAGTCTGTCTCTCAGTGCCTTGACATTTGAATCTATCTGGTTCAAAATTTAAAAGATGTGTATAAAAATCTAAACTTCAATCCTGTGCCCAAAAATATATCCTAATTTTCCAGAGTTTCAAATCCATGATCTTGCTATGTTGCAGAATCTCATCTATTACTGCCTGTCACGTTACAGTGTCTTTCTGGAGGAAGATGCATGTGGTGTCTAATTCCTGTCCGTTAGCCAGCAAGCTCCCAGCTTTGCCCTAGAAACTGGTTCAGTGCCCTTCATGGTACTGGCCCTTGCCAGAGCAGGGGACTCTGCTTTCTCTGGCAGTGATGCTTCTTCAGACGAGGGCCACAGTGGAGCCTTTCCTTTTTACAGGGAGATCTCAAGTTGTTGTGCCTGCGTATCAGGTGGCCTGTTAGCTGCAAGCTGCTTTCCAGGAAGTTGTGAAGTGAAGGTGAGACTGTGGCCATGCTGTTCAGGGCTGTTGCTTGACCAGGCTACAGCCTGGGCACAGCTCAAACCCAGTGCTGGGCAGCCAGGATCACAATGCTCTCGTGCACTGCCATCCCAGTTTGGCGTTGGGATGAAGCCACAAACCTGTGCTCAGACAAGTGAGGTTCCTCATGACCCAGCGTGGGGATGTTTTAAGTCCAAACAAGAAAGCATAAGTTCATATTTAAATGGTAAAGTTCTGGTCTAAATGCATCAGCGCTTTTGCCTTTCATTTCAAAAGGATTGAGTTTGATTTCTGATAAACTGTACTGCACGGTGGCTTTTTGTGTAGAAGTGTTTTTGTTACAGTAACTTCAAAATTTCCAATAACAACAATTAATACAACTGTCCCTGATTTTTACTTCAAAATCAGGTGCTTTGAATTTGTGTCCTTTCAGAATTAAAAAAGTAAAGAAATGGATTCAGAAGATCACTATGCTAGATATATTGCAACTATAGAAAAGATCCATACATTTTTATAAATAGGCAGTATTTGTGTATGTAGAATGTGAATGTGCCTGCCTTACCACCACTTGCGTGCTGTCCCTACAGGTCACTTGTCCGTTATTCTCATAACTTCCAATAATTTTATCTGTTGATATTGGCTGATTGTAGTTCAGTAACAGCATCTAACACTAAACACAAATCAAGTGCATTTCAAGGATCTACAGAGTTTTAAACACTAGAATTCTTCATGCTGGCCTATGACCACTAACATTTATTAGCTCTAGCAGTTTCTTCTAAAGTATTTTTCTATTGCTGCTGCACTTCTAATTTTTCCTAAATTTATGTAGTTGGATTAAGGCTATTACCTCCAGTGATTTTTATCTCATTTAAACAGCAGATATTTTTTGTTCGGTCCTGATTAGCATGAAAAGGAGACTTATGTTTTCTGTAGTGTTTATCGACACAGATTGATTTTATGTAACGTCTTGATTTTATATAGTAGCACAAGCAATTAATTTCTAGACGTTCAATGTCCTAGATGTTTTCAAAATAGAATCTGAATTTGGATCCTTAGAAGAGTAGAACCAAAGGATGTTAAATAAGCTTTATTACAAAGAAGGAATTTTATGTGGTTCTTTCTAGCCAAACAGGTGGTTCCATTTGGTCTGACATACTTCAGACAGAGCTTTGATCACTTTTGCTTACAGACCAGCATAATTCTGCGTTAGTGTTACTGAAGGTTTCCCATTTACTTTAGTAGGATCAGTGAAGGAGTCTAGCATATGCATCGCTGACATGAGGAAGACATTCTTGGTGTCTTAAGTGGTGAATTCTTAAATTCTTGATAAGGAGATTGTATTCCATCCTCTGTTAATTACCCACCTACATTTCTGTGCTATTACGACAAAACTCTTCCTGTGCCCTGTTACGTTCCTGTGGTGCAAGCTTTCTCAGGGAGAAAGCTTTGAAAACACATGAACCTCACAGGAAAGGATTTACTAAATCATCTGAGAGATGTTTCAGAGTATAAAATAAGAGACTGTGGCTGTTTCTTTTTGTATCTTAATTGTTTTTTTTAACAAAGTCATTTTGTCTCCTTTGCAGACAACTTCAGCAGCAGCAAGCAGAACTGGAAGTACATCAAAGAGATGGGCTGTCATCCTATGACTTGTCTCAGGTGAAATTTCTCAAGTTTTTATTTCTGTGCCTCTGATCTTTCAAAATGTAAAGACATAGCAGATTTTGGCAAAATTAAAAGTACATTGGGGCTGTCTCTGAATTGCTTCTTGTCAGATATGATGGAGGGAATTACCTTCCTCTGTGTATCTCAACAGGTGCCTGTTCCAAGTATACCAGCTAATGTTCATGAGGGTGGAAAGTCTGTGGAAAAGCCTGATGCTATCTTCTCCCAGGAGAGAGATCCTAGATTTGCTGAGATGTTTGCTGGAATAACTGCTTGTAAGTGAATGTCTCTGATGTCCAGTGTTTAAAACTATATTAAGCTTGGTTACATGCTGTAAAGCACAGCTTTGAGCGAATGAAGAGAAGCTATAACATGGCAGAGAAGTTTCCAAGCAACATCAGTCTTCAGGACATTTCCTATAATTTGCCTTGAGTTGCTATTTCCCCTAAAGATGATGAGGACAAAATTCAAGGAGGGAAGGACAGCTTTCGTGTCACTAGAGCTACCTATTTTTCATTCCCTTTTCATTTCACAGGGGTACCTTAAGCAGTGCTTATAGATACTAAACATACTGAGCAGAACTTGCTGTTTCTAAGTATGTATTTTCTTTCTTAAACCACAGACTTGAGTTCATCCCTCTAAATAGACAAGGGTTAAGAAAGTTGCCATGTAGCCTTAAGACAGGCCTGCAGTTCTTTATCAAATCTTCAGCTTTTGCATTGATGCTTTGAGAGGCATATGCTGCCTTGGAGCGTAATAATATACTTATTTCCTGGTCAGTTGAGGATCTCCCAGTCACATTACCTGTTGGTGAGTCCTTGCTCTTTTTCCTACAATTTTTAAACTTGTTGACAAGTTCTTGTAAGAGTGATAGGAATCTCAGAAATAGTATGTTCTATATTTTGTGAAGATCTTACTGAGTGCCCTCGCTGAAGGACTTCCAAGTCCTGTTTTAAGAGGTAGGAGCCAACTTGTCAGTCAGGCAGAGGTAGCTGACCCAAACTAGCCCCAGCCTTTGCTGCCTGTTGCCCTCACAGACAGAAGTCATTGAGAAGGCTGGCAGCTGAAGGGGTCATCTGAAATATATCTGTAGGAAACCAGGCTCATTAATTCCACTGCGCATGGAAGAGCTCATTAATTGTTTATTGTTCTTAACTGTACTCACTGAAAAAGAGAAGTTTTTACATTTGTTTTAAATAAATCAACATGCAAGTGTCACACAGTATGTGAAGGAAACGACCCACAGGGTTTAATTCCAGGGGCGCTGAGAGATGACCTCACTGCGTTGTTTTCTTATGTCTGGCTTGGCCTTTTCAAACGGCGAAGGCATTCTAACGTCAGGATAGACTTGATATTCTGTACTCCTGTTGCTAGGACTTCTCTGTTATTCCTCTTCATCCTTGTCTGTCTACTCTAACAGTGAAGTCAACAGCTGAGGCCATAAAAGGGGTCCATTAGAAGGTAGCAAGACTCCAGCCCTAAACACCAGAACAAGCAAGAACATCATGGTTTCAGGCTGCCTTATTGAGCCTTTTTCAGGCAGCTCTGAAGTGTTTGTGGGGAGGGGTTAGGGTTAAGGGTCTGGCAGGCTGCAAGGTAGCTGGGAGGTTATGTTCTTGGAAATGCCATTACTCTTTTCATTCTTATCAATTTACAGGCTATGCTTTTTTTGGGCCATTCACCCTGTATGAATTTCTCATAGGAGCTGTGATCAAGGTCTTCTCTGAGTGATAAAAAGAGATGGTTCACAGTTAGAGATGAGATACGCTGTCCAAAACCAATATTGACAAACCTGCATGCTGCCTGCAAGACATTTGCATTATGTTGATACCCGATCTCATTCTCTGCGGCATTCTGTAAAAATACAGGTTTGACATTTTTGTCATAATTGCATGCAGTGGCCACACACAATTAAAAAACAAAAGTGGGAAGAGGAAGCCTGACTTCACCAGTTTATGGAAGTGCCTTGAAGCACAGGATGATGTGGTTCTTACAGAGGTCTTCATTCTACAGGCAGAAACACTGGTCCTGCTGGGAGAAAGGCATATCATTGACCAGTACCGTGATGAGGTTTAGAGGAAAGCAGGTCTAAGGATGCAGGTTAAACACCAAGAGAGGCTTTCAGTGTTGTATCAAAGCTGAAAGCAGAGACATAGTGCATGAAGTCCTGAGTGGGACTACAGCTGAGAGATGTGGGTCAGATTCAGAGGCTAAAGAGCATTCAGGGTAACTCAGGAAAGAAATCTTTTTTAAAGCCAGTTTAGCTGTTTGTGATGAGTTTAGCCATTCCCCTTTTTCTTGGCCTCATCCTGTGGCACAGACGCTGGTAGCTGCCATGGCAACTCTGCTCCACTTGAGGAATTCCAGTTCCTTTAGGGTACTCTCAAGTTTGCTGTTGAGCAAATATCTAAAATACCCACAGGATTTTGGCTCAGTCTCTTCCAACCCTGAGAGTTTGGTATCCTTGTGAAGAGTGGCCTTAGAAAATAAGACATCTCACGCAAGAATGACATGACTGCAAAAAAAGGCAAAATCATCTGCCCTTCTCAGAGATATCCCAACCCATTCTCAATTCTTCTTACTATACAACCTTCTCTAGACCTTGTCTCCATTCCTTCTTGTTTTTTTAGTATGAGAGCATAGGTTTGCAGCCCAGACTCACTGTCTGTGTTGGACAATATGTAGCCAGTGAAAAATTTCTACATTACAGAGGAAATGCAATGACAGCTCACATCAGTGGCATACGGGCTTCTTCTCCAAGGCTCCCGTGAAGTAATTTGAGGTGACTTTTTCTTTCTTTGCAAAGGTGAAGTTAGATTCTTGTTAGGAACGTAATGTTAGAAGAACTCATCTAACAGAGAAGAGCTGGTGTGTGTTTGAGGCCTTTGGTGAGCCACTCACAAAGTCTCTAAAAGCTCAGGAAAACGAAAAAATATTTCTATTACTTGTGAGTTGAATGGTCCTTTTGTCCAGGAGAACGTATTGTGAAATGAGTGAGAATCTGAAAAGAGCAAAGGTGAAAATGAGGAGGCAGACTTTATTTCTCAGCCTGTCAGAGGTGCATAGCAACACATGATTACAAAGCCATCAAGAAAGCTGCATGGTGTTTTGTGCTTGGAAGTAGTAAGGGAAGGTGAGGAAAGTAGATAAATGGTGGTGGAGTAGACCTTAAAATTATTTCTAGAGAAGTAGTAGTAGTGAAGTTTCCCGGGGCTTTGGAAGAATCCAGTACCAGAAAATTAAATTAAGGGACCAAATGGCACTGTTCACCCAATCTCATTTCATTCAATTAGAGATTGATCTCCAGTTGTCACATTAAGAGTAGACTATAAAAGTTAATGGCATCTCCACTTCTGTTTTGTTAACTATGCTAATCTGTCTTACATCCCACTGAGATGTTTCCATCCTATTTCATGGTTCCCTCAAGCCACATATAGGACTGCAAAATCGGTAAGAGACCAGTCTTTTGCCTTGCTACAGCTCAGGTGCACAAGTCTTGCAGATGTTCAGAAACAAACTGTGAGATTGATCTCAGCCACCTGTGAGATTGAAATGCAGGTAGGGGCTGCAGGATCACCCAGGTTTGCAGGTGGTCACCCAGAAATCTGCAGACGTGCCACCAGGCTGCCTGGGAGTGCTGGGTACTCCTCTCTGGCTGTCCTGGAGGGAAGCAAGCTGTCAGCTGGTTAGGACAGGGGCTCTTGGACACCATTCCTTGGGACATGTAATCCAGCAAGATGTAGGCCCTCTGCTGTCACCTCAGTGCAAAGGGGCTGCAGTAACAGCAGCAGCCCTGGAAGGCTTCTTCTGGAGCCAGAAACATACCCTCGCCTGAGGCCATCCCCAGGTAGGCAATTATTGATGCGCATGCATCAGACCAGGCTTGTTTCATGTGACATTCCTCCATTTCCCCAGGCAGACTCTCCTATCTTTCTTCCAGAAAATTATTGTTCCCCTTTCCACTCTGTAGCTCATGTACCCGTCATTCCCTGCCTTGGCCAGAGCCACTCTCTGTCTTCCATTCCCTCTCCTGCCTGCATGGTCAGGAGAAGCTTCCAGCGGGCACAGAGAAGGTCAGGGCAGCGTGGCCAGAGGGCACGTACCAGTGCTATGTTCCATGCAAACAATAGCATTAATGAGGTGCATCCTGGGAAGAGGGTATGAAGTAGACACAAACCAGCTGTGCCTCTAGTTCCGTACGGGATTGTCATATAGCCCTTTTGTGTCACTCGTGTTCCACAGGGCTTCTTCATAAAGCTTTAAAAAGGAAAGAAGAATCTCTGCTGCATATATACATTGCACTTCTCATTAAATAATTTTGCCTTAATTTTCTCATTCTCTAAACTTTTCTCTTTCTGTGATTTGTTTTCCTTTTGTAGCAGATAAAAAAATGATGGCCTCGGCATCCACAGCAGGAAACCAGCAGCTTTACTCACAGGGAAGCCCATTTCAGCCAGGACATTCGGGAAAGACTTTCAGGTACTGTAGTCCAGATCCTGAACTTACCAGTTTCTGTCTGATAGTGGAAGGCTATGCCCCTTTGATCTAGTGGAAACAAAACCGACCTAAGATGCCAGGGCTTTCTTTATACGAATGAACTTTGCTTTGTGTACACTTCACACCTATGTGATGTCTCAGCACTTTGGCTGGTCCTGCGGGCTGAGATGATTTGAATATCTCTGTTAAAAATAGTGGCTGGTAAGTAAATACTTGTTGCTGTGATGATGTAATTGATGATGCCACAAATCATGAAGGAAAATAAATCTGAGAGGTGATGAGGCAGGCTCAGAGATCTGAGGAACATTCAACCAAGCTAGGAAGGTGCAGTGATTTCTTTTGCACTTACAGCTGTCAATAAATCTGCAGGCTGACTTTAAGGGCATCAGTGTGGATACCTTCTTAAAGGGAAGAGAGGGATGCTTCATCCGTAGTCCCTGGTGAAGGTTGGGACATGGGCACGAATAGTTTTCTAAGGTAGTTTCCAAATACACGTAAGGTGGTGGTCTGGGATTTTCCGAGGCATTTTTGAGTTATTCCAGTGTGTGTCATTGCCTGCCAGCTGGCAGTACAGGTTTGGGTAACCTGAAGTTTAAGAGTTTGCCTTCATTTCCAGTCACTTTTGGAGAGTGTGGTAACAGTGATTATATTTACTTCAGTGCCTTTCATATTACTTTTCTGGGACGGTCATACTGGAGTTTCATTCTCCTGTTTCAGACAAACCAAGGTTGTGAAAGTGAAGGAACCACCATTCAGAGGCTGTTGCTTCCAAGAATTAAAAAATATCTGCAAACAATTTTATTTAAACCAACGTGTTCTTAAAGTTAAAATTGCTAATCGTCTCAGTGGGGAGAAAACAAGCTCTACAAAGAATTTTTAAACACACACTTCACTTTTAGGCAGCTAAAGAAAGACAGAATAACAACTGCCATAGTCAAATGCCTGCCACGTTTTCTTACCACCCTGGGAGGGATTTTGTCAGAGGATTCAGAGTCCTGCATCCTCTCTGCTCAGCCTCGTTTACTTCTCTTCCCAATCTGCTCTCTTCTTTCTCTGTAAAATGATTGTGCAAACAGATTGGAGAGAAGAGCAAGCTGTTTTCATTAATGCACGATGGAAAACATGTTGTGTCTTCATTTATTTTCACTTACATATTTGTATGTGACATGTAAAATAATAAATCTATACTTTTATATATAAAAGCACATTCCATGAGAATAAAATGGTAAAGTGGAGCAGTCCTTCATTAAAATTTCCTTCTAATTAGGAATTTCAGGGAACTTTCTCTGTAATGAAATTCAGTAATTAGGAAACAGCTAACATAAACAAGTTCATTTGGAAATTTTTTTTTTTTTTTTAGGTTCCACAGCTATTATTAAAAGGTTTTTTTATTCATTATTCTTTTTGCCTAGGTATATAACTGCATGCTCTTTTTTAGCATCAGTGGGTGCAAATAGGAATTAAGAGCTGAAATTTTTAATATATAACACACACTTCTTCATTTCCCAGGGAGGAAACAAAGAAGTACTTTCAAGTATTATCTTTTTGTGCATTTTCATTTAGCGTGGCATTTAAACAAATGCTTAAACACTGTTGACTTTAAGCACAAATTTCAAATTAAGTACCTGCTTGAGTACTCTTCTGCAAGCAGGTTTTTTAATCCATTACATACTAAACTACTGTGGAGCTAAGAGTTTATGCACTGTGTGTTAGACTGATTTTACTGTTGCAAGCCCATTCAAGGAGATTATAGAAGTCTAATTCAATATAATTTTGTGTCTATTTGAACTGACATTTTAGAATGCTGATATGTTTCATAGTTTAGTGATGGACTTAAGTCATTTTTTATTCACACAGATTGAACAACTAGTTTTAATGTGATTATCAAAATTTCCATATCTGGAATGCTATGTGCATTGAGAATATATCTTACAAATGAGGTGCTGTTTCTGTTCCTTTAGTTCATCTGTGGTACATGTGCCTGGTGTGAACGACATCCAGTCTTCCTCATCAACGGGCCAGAATCTCACACAGATATCTCGCCAGCTAAATCAGAGTCAGGTTGCCTGGACAGGAAATCGCCCACCATTTTCAGGACAGGTATTGATCAAAGGTGTTTTATTTTCATGGTCATTAAAGACTTGCACTCTCTTTGCTTTTTACAAAAGAATTAGTAAAACCTGAACACCATTTATACTGTGATTACATGTACTTTCTCACTATCATTTGTGGTCGGAGAGAAATAATTCCCCCACTTCTGTTCCTTGGCAGGTTATAACAGTTTGAGACAGCTGCCCTGTGCGTCACTGCGTTCAGTTCATATTAGTGTTCATAATAGTGGCAGTCGCTACACTGGCATAAATCCCGGTGGAAGGTCTCAGTCCTGCACTTGTTTTTATCTGTGCACTGAATGAAAGAGAAGAGGACAGCTGTTATGCTTTAGTATTAAGCCTGTGCATTGAATCTTTCTTGGGCCAAGACCTTGCAGCCGGCAATGCTACCCACAGTTGGCAGAATTATCAGACAAGGGCACACACAAATCCAGGTGTGAATTCAGATCTGCGGCTGCTTAGCCCATTGCCCCTCCAGTACTGCTGCCCAGCATAGTTCTCACTTTGTCTTGTGCTGGAGGAAACGGCACATCCCTCCCTGAGATGCCCCGCACTTGAAAATGTTAGCCCAGAAATTACCTCTTGTTCTGTGTAACAAGAAAAAAAATGGTTTGAAACTCTGTTAAAGAATTTGAAACAATAATGTTTGAGCTATCACTAATGCTACTCTTAATCACTCTTGACTTTCCATTGTTCAGTAGACTAAAATGGCATGTTGGGATGCATACTAAATAATTTTTTCAGTAACCAAATTATTTCCGCATTAATCCCAGATTTTTCCCAGCCCTTGGTGTGCCATAGTTACTCTGTCACACCTGTTTAATGAAATCCAGTTGTACCACTGATTTTATTTTTTTTTAATGTTATGGAGTATGCTAAAATGGACTGAAAAAAATGACTCATTCCTCTTACTGTCCAATTCTGTCCAAGTCAACAGAGTTTGTATGTGAGTGAAGGGAAATTGGAATTCATTCATCCATCATAAATAAAGTAAAATAGAGTTAGGCCTTGCAGAAGTGACAAATCATGCTCTCACTGTCATTGTGGAAAACTTTAGAAATGTACGATTTCCTAGCTTGGAACTGAGATGAAGACTTAGTAGCATCTTCATCATGTAATATGCCTGTTGGGATCTGTTTTCCTCCCCCGGCTCCCCTCCATTTGTCCAAGAGAATAGCTTCACTTGAGTGCATTGATTGCCAATAGCAGTGCACATCATTAGATGTATCCAGAGATGTAATCACCTTTAATTTCTATTTGTGGAACTGGCAAGGCAGTGAGTTTTTCTTGGAACTGCTGGATTTGTTCATGATGTGGGAAATGGCTTATAAGCAGATTCTATCTGTAGCATTATACATTGCTGTAGTACAGGACTTTGGATGAGACGCTTCACCTCCTTTAGTCTCAGTGTATGTCGCAAAGCAGTCTGCAGTGTTAATAATTTATGTAACGTTCTTGGAGATCCTGTGATGAAGCCATTATGTAGATGAAAATGACAGCAAGTTGGGTTTTAATACCCTTGAATTAACTCAGCTGCCCAGTTAAAGTTAAGACTATTTCTTCCCTCCTCCCAGGGCTGGTGCTTCACACCCTGTCCCAAGCCTTTTACAAGGCAAAGTAACTTTACTGCCTGTACTTCTTAAGCAGGGAGAGAAAGCAGCTGATTAGATTTGAAAGTTCTTTGGCCATTTTCCTCCAAGCACTGGAAACTCTGGTCATCGGAGAACTGCATTTATTCTGCAAGACATTCAGGTAACCATGATTTTACTATGGTGCTCCAAAATCAAAGCACCTGGCAAATAAAAGTGAATTCTTTATGCCTGCTCAGTTTGAGATTAAGCCTTGTAATAGAAGTGAAGGAAATCATGTTTTTCCGAATAGCTCTGATGTTGGGTACATGTGAGTTAATCAGCAGGAGAGCTGTAAACTTTGGTTTATAGTCTCTTGTGTTCCTTATGCAGCAATCAGTTGGCTTGGACAGAAATGAAGTATGGCTGCGACAGGAATAATGTGCATGTTTGCATCTGCAGAGTTTATTTAGTCTTACTTTACATTGTTAAAAAGCGAGTCTGCTGTGCTGTTCCTCAACAATAAAAACTCATTCTTTCTTCTACTCCTTTTTCCTCAGCAAATTCCATCTCAGTCTGGCAAGGCTCAGTCATCTCCCTTTGGGATTGGAACAAGTCACAGCTACCCAGCTGATCCGTCATCATACAGCCCCCTTTCCAGCCCAGCCACCTCTTCTCCAAGTGGGAATGCCTACTCTAGCTTAGCAAACCGAAGTGCAGGATTTGGTAAGTTTTAAACAACGTAACACAGAAATGCACATAAAAATGAAATTCTCCAGCATTAACTTAATGAAAGATGCTCCAGCCTGTTCTCTTGGTGAGGAGGCCTGGGTGGTGAAAGGGTTTTGCTTTCTCCTGTTGAGCACAGTGGACAGGGATGACCTGTTGCCTCCATGATGCATCTGTTCCACATCCAACACACTTCAGAATGTTATGGTGTGAGAGAACTTTTTTTTTCAGTAAATGGTGCCATGAAAGATTTAAAAGTTGGTTACATCACTAGTACACATCCTCCCAAATTGTAGTCAGCAGGTTTGATTTCTTTTTACTTCTCAGGAGAACACTTAAATGGCACAAATTTACATTCTTTTCATTTTTCAACTTCCCTGACTGCATAGTGAATTCCTCTTGCCCACACGTGGCTTGCTGAAGTTTTGCTAGAGAAAGGATTTTTTTGTAGCCCCATCACCCCTAACCTAATCAGAGTAGGTGCCATGTTTTTAAATGGTTTTCTTTTCTTATGACACGCTAATTTAGTGGCTTTCAGATTGTGACCCAGTGGGTAGACCCCTTGGTAAGTTTTCTGCACTCCACCAGCAGAATAATATTCCAGAGTAAAAAAATTATGGATCCATCTGTGGTAAACATGTGGAGTCCATGAAAGATGTCACTTTTGTGCCGTGATAGTAATGTGCAGTTCTAAAAAGCATAGGTAGCAGTGTGCTAATGTGTGGTGGTTTTCTTTTGACCCCTGAGCATTAAATTGGTGTGGATCTGTTGCAGATCAGCCTCACTGAGTGCAGACCTGTGCTGCCTTGCCTAGAAAAAGTGCTTTGAAATGGAGCTCTACCCCCAGAGCTTATTCATGCCTCCATTTCCACCAGGCTTTGTACATTTGTTTATGAGACAGCCTTGCATTTCAGGCCTAAGCTACTTGGCAAGAACCCTTTCACCTAATGAGAAACATTTCCTGACCTACATCAGTTTGGATACTATTAATAACACAGCCTGCACAGAGATGAATGTCTTCAACCTCTGGCTGGCAGTAACCGTTTTGCTGAAAAGAAGCATTTGCTTCACTGAGTTAATTTTGCTGCATTGTTCTGAGGAAAAAACCAAAAAACACCATCACCACCAACCAAAAAAAAACCCCAAACATGCAGCTTTCTTTTAAGAAGTGGCATAGATGAATTTTGTTTTGGCCCATAAAATGGCTGCAGGGTTTCTGAGTCAGCTGAATTATTGGTTGTGGTAATGTCAGTAAGGGAAGAGCTGTAATTATGTCCTTCGGATGTTGTAGAAATACTACAGCCTGTTTGCTTTCGTGTACAACGGTCACTTTATCTGTTTTGCACAGTTTAGCTGGTAGCCAAAAGTACTGGATTAAGCACATGTTTCTGTATTTTCTGAAGCCTGACTGAGTAGCGACTGATTTGACATGATCGAGTCTGGTCATCACAGACCTGACATAACATGCATGTGGAGGTCTGGCACAGGAAACTTGGCATCCGTGGCAGAGGGCACTAATAATCATGAAGAACCAGATCTGCCCAGATTGGTTCTCTGAAAATAGGCAAAAAATGGTAGGAGTAGTTATACAGAAAAGAAGAAAATGTTCGGAGGAAAAGCATAAGTCTACTGGCAAGCTTTCTAAAAGGCTAGTTGTTAGAAGGAGACACTGTAAACAAATGAAGAAAAATTGTCAAAAAATTTTAAGCATTTGGGGCCAGTCTGTAGAAATACAGGGTAGAATGAGTCCAGCTGAAGTGTGGTCTGTGACTGTACTCATGAAAACTGTATGAGTGATAGGTGACCAAATTGATGTGTGGCATCATGGTTTTTTCTAGTAGACTATTTAGAAGAAATCCATCTCCCTGAAGTCATCATTTTAAGTGTATTTACAATAAAACCTTGCTGTTCGCGTTCCCCTCTGTGAAATTTAAATGGTTTCATACTTTTAAGAAACCATCACCAAACAAACAGGATAATTACTTGCTATAAGCTGCATGTTGAAGAAATTATTTTGCAGCTGTAATGTTGGAGGGCAAGATAGTCCAGCAAACACTCTGCATTTAATACAGTGAGGCTGTTGTCCGTTGATCTTCCTGTTTTTACATCTGCTTACATACTGCTTAGATGAGTAGGTAACTATGCACCTACTGCTCTGCAAGAATTATTCTTTTAAAGAGAAAGAGCATTCAGATGATGCAGTTTGTAAGTAAAATGGCAGGTATTCCCTATTAGTAGTGGGGGTGTGCTTGAAAATTGTCTTCCAGTGCCTGATTTGTGGTGTCACTGTGTGGTTGCTGTAAGCATTTCACTTGCTGTGTCTGTGAAGCTGCGGCAACAAGCTTTGCTCTGGGGTTGGCCCCCACCCTGCAATCAGGGCTGAAACTCCCTCCAGCTTCCACCCCGCAGGGACAGGGTGTCGCTCAGGGTCTTTTCTCTAAGAGTCATTTGCAAACACAGGCCTCAAAAGCAGGCAGGCATATTGAAGGAGCTGCTCTCTGACTTCTGCCCTTTCCCCTCCATCACCAGCTGAAGGTGGCCAGAGCAGCGGCCAGTTCCAGGGAAGACCTTCTGAAGTGTGGTCCCAGTGGCAGAGCCAGCATCACAACCAGCAAAGCGGTGACCAGCATTCGCACCCGCAGCCCAGCCAGACCGAGGTGTTCCAGGTGAGGAGAGTTCAGCGAGCCCAAAGTCCCTCCGATGACAACTTCTCACTGCTGAGTTGAAGAACTGTGGCTCTTGATGACCAGAGGGCTAGCGAGGATTGGAGCGATTACCTCCTGTGTGCTGCTGTGGGTTTGCACTGCTATTAGCTGGCATTAGCTACAACTGAGATGGGTTTGTTTTCTGCCAAAGAACAGCATTTTTGTTGATTTCAATTGCTGTTTTCCCTTCTCTTTGCACCCTATACTTAGAGCTCCTGTGTTTTGCAGGGAAGCTGTTAAATAGTCCCAGATAGAGTGTCTTTCTTATCCTGGAGCTGGCCTCTGAAATCCCAGTCAAATCCAATTAGATGTCAGTGTAATTCTCTTTGATAGTTCAAGTAGGGAAGGAGTCTGATACTGCATAGAAGATAGTGGCTGATAATTTTTTAAGGTTAAGGCCAGTCAGAGATCAGATAGCTGGTAAACAATCCACTTCAACAACCTAATTTTCTAATACTAAGTATCATTTCAAGCCTTTGCTGCAGATGGAGTGGGACTTCATAAGTTAACCAGTAAGGTCTCCATCCTTGTATAACTTGTTTTTAAATTAGATCACGAATACAGTTTGCAACAAAACAATGCAGATAAATGCAGAAAAGACAGTTGAAGCCCCAAGCAAGATTTAGAAGTGGGACACCCTCATTATCTTTGAGAAAGTAAATTCACCTGCAAGACCGGGCTTGTGCTCAGTTGCTCATGGGAACACTGCAGAAGAGACATTAGTCTGAAAATATTCCTGTGAACAAACCATTGTTTTACACAGGATCAAATAACATCACTACATCTGGAATAACTAGCTGTCTGCATGCTCTTACCCCGTGGCCCAAGCAAGATGAATCTGTTGCCTCTTTCTCTGTAAACAAAGTTTAATTGCTTTGCATGTACTTTAACCCAAAAGCATATTTAGGGTAATTCCAGTGGGGCTGATGGCAGTGTGGTTCAGTGGCCCACAGAGACATAGGGCTCCAAGCAGCCTCTTGCTTGCATCTCAGGCAAGTGCTGTGTCCCAGCAAACATCTAAATTAGTGGGAAGGAGAGCCAAGGGAGAAAGGGAGAACTGGGCTCACCTGCAGAGCTTTTGGAGATGACTGTGCCTTTGGAGGGAATTAGGGTAATAGCTGGATGTGATGCAAAACTTGGTTGAGCTCAGTTCAAAGGCTTCCAAGAAGTTGCTTGGACTGTTTGTGCCTGAAGTCAGCTCTTGGTTAGCTGGACATAAGGACAGAGGCAGACTCAAGAGGGGAGCTACCGTGCAAGGTCTGTACCTGAGGAGACCTTACCTCAGAGGCCCCAGCAGCAGAAATGCCTTCAAAGAGATGGAAATTTAAACAGATGGGGCCATCTACAACTTTGCCTTGGCTGGGGAGAAATGGTTGAAAACATAAAATAAGTACAAATTTCAGTCAGAAAATGAAGGCTGACAGTGGCAGCTGAGAAGCTGCCATTTGTATTCACAGCCTCTTTCACCACCATCAACAGGGATGCTACAGAGACCTCAGTTGGACTTTAATCTGTCTTTACTTTGAGGTAACTTCTCATTACACAACAGCTCTTATTCCTTCACAGAGCAGATCCTGTGAACTTTCTTATTTGCTCTTTAGGTTTTGTTGTATTGTAAGGATAATGAACCATCCCTGGCAAAACTTGGCTTTCCAGTAAGAGCTTATTATTGTAAGGACTGACAGGAAAAGCAAGCATAAACTCTGGTTTTCTCAGCAAGGGATATCTTTTCCCTGTGGCTTCAGTCTCCAGCTGAGAGAAAAGGTTGAGTATTTTTTGAAACCTCCTGCAGGGACCTCACTTGGCTCAAGACACGTGGGAGCAATTACCATGAAATCCCATTTCCCCTGAGAAGTTCCTGTGATTTCTTCTGACTTTGTACATGCATGAAGGCCGCTTGGGCATCTTGTTAGCTGGGATGGGTGTCCAGTCTTTAGTGTTCCTCAGAGGACAAAAAGCTGTGATACGTTCACTTACAGACTGCTGGTGAGGAGGTGAGACTCTCCCCAAACCCATGCTGACAGAGCAAGACTGTTTTGCCAATTACCTGGCTCAGCATAAAGGACACAGCCACCAGCAGCAAGCATCACCTAGTTTTATTATCTAAGTCCACTGGGTACAGGGACAACATGACATAGCAGCAGGGGGAATACGCAATGTTATGAATCTAAACATAGTAGAGGATATAATGGAAGAAGGGATAAGCCAAGTTAGGAGCCCAAGCATAGTCCTATTAAAGCCGTTAGGGTAATTGCCATGAAGATACATTGCCAAGTACGTTACCCTTATCCTATCCTGTTTGCTGTCTTGTCCTGCCATTGCTGGGGAACCCTGGTTGCAGCAAGAAGTCAGGGGGCCTTTCTGGTAATGAGGAAGTCCTACGTGGTGCATCTACCTGTAGGTAGCCTTCTGACATTGCTGCAAGTGGGTCCAGCTTTTATAGCACAGAATAAACAACTCTGGTCACTTGAGCAACCTTAAAAATAACTTCAAAGGCAGGACACCTGGCAGCTTCCCTCCTTATCGGACTCCATCTAAGGTCCGTAAAGCCTAGGAAGGAGCCCAAAAAGGGGGCATCTCTATCCATGTCAGTTTTGATTACATATTTATCAGCCTAGCTGGGTGTCCATTCCCACAGCTAATCAGCTAATTTCCCAGCAGAAAATGTCCTCCACTGGTTTCTGTGAGAAAAAACACCATGTCTGGTTGTGAGATTCATCCACAGGTCAACTTCAATTCAGGGCCTATTGCTCAGGCCCTAGCACTTCACTCGGTCCTTTGACCTATGGATGAACCACAACCTTCATACAATCTCTAGGACTGTCTGGTTGTGAGATTCATCTATATGTCAGCCTTAATTCAGGGCCTACTGCTCAGGCCCGAGTACTTCAAAGACCTCCTTTCTGTAGGGTGCAGGTGTGAGATGTTGAATACTTCCCATGTAGTGAAACCAGAGAGTTTTCTTCTCTTCATGTGTAGCTACCCATTCCAAGAGGATCTGTTTCAGCCTGAGAGGAATATGGGGCAGCTCAAATGTGCCTTATTCAGAGAAGCAATCCAAAACTTCTGCCCTGCTGAAGTCCTATGTCCTGTTCAGAAACACTCCAGCAAAACATCAGTAGCACATAAACCTTAGCCCAGCCCTCCTGTACAGGTCTGGTTTTCACCTTATTTATCTAACCTTTGGGTTTTTTTTTTTTGGTTTTACACTGAAAAGATGAACAGGAAAGAGTGTCTAGATAACATATTAGCAAGTGACACTTCACTTTGATTTTTTTCCTTATCGTGCAGGACATGCTGCCAATGCCGGGGGATCCAACGCAGGGTACTGGCAATTACAACATTGAAGATTTTGCTGACCTGGGCATGTTTCCACCGTTTTCTGAGTAGCTTGCGAAGCAGAAATGGAAGTTCTTCTCCAAGGCCATTTCAGTGTAATTTTGGCTCTGCTTATTCTGTGTTGCATTTCTGTAGAAGCTACTAAACCAGAAGACACATTTCTCATGTTTCAGATAGTGGTGTAGGGCTTGCTCTCTCCTCCTTGGGGTGCGTCCATGCCGACAGAGGAGCTCCAGCACTTGGTAGTGTGCATTGACAGCTCCATTTTTAATTTTTTTTTTGTCATCTACCTCAGAGATGAAAACCTTTGCTTGATTTAAAAAAAAAATCTCTGAGTCTTAAAGATTTGAATGTGAATGATACCTAATATTTCCTCTGAATGATAATTTTTAAATAGCTAACGAAGTAACAAAGACTAACAGAGAAAAGGTAAGGTAATGTCTTGTTACAGTGCCTACCGCTCAATTTCGATGCCTTGCTTTAAGCTTAAGTTCCTGGAAGCAGACACAATACTCCGTTTTTCTTTGATTCTTGTAGTTTTTAGGTCACTTTAGATGTGAGATAAAGCAACATATTGTAGGCCTCTTAACAGAAGATTCAGCTCCGCCTTTTCTAATTTAAACTTGAATGTGTGTACATTTTGGTACTTTATGTATATCTTGTGCTGTATGAAGTGATTTCCTGTACTGGTTTATTTTGCCTCTACAAAGGGTCCATTCTGGAGTGTACTGAAAAGGTTGATGATGTATGTGGAGGATTTAGATATTGTGGGAGTCTCCATCACTTCACATAGGTGTTCTTACTTTTAATTCAGGTGGTTCTCTATTCAGAACAAACATTAACTTACATAAGCTGTTAGTCTGTTTTTGCACTGGATTGAGGCCTATAACTCTATACATTTCTCACTGGCTGCTTTAATTTCTATTGTTCTTACTTTCCCAAAAATATTGCCTCATAAAAAATGACTGTAAACACATCAAGATCACATTTTTTATATTAGCTGCATTTCCTTTCTGTGAAGTACTTTTTTATACTGTGAAACCTCACATTTTAACAGTGCAAGGTGGTGGTGGCCTATTACTAGGAAATCATTCAAGCTCATTTGCTGCAAGCAGTGAGATGGTTTTGTAGTGTATAATTTTTTTAGAGTGAGTTGGTAATAGATATCAATTGGACTATTGTCCACTGCGTACACAGTGATAACTTGAATTTTTGCTTGGATTCCCAAGCAGTCACTTCTGTTAAACCCTGTTAACCCTATTCTGACAAATACGGGATTTTCAGCTTACCAGGTATGTTGAGGACTCTTGACTATTCTGAATGCTATATGCTTTTCCACAGAGGTAAGTTCATCTCCTTCCTCTTGGGCAAGTCACCTACCATGTATCTTCATCAGAAATGCAATAGAAAGTTTTTTATTCAGTATTTTATATGCATGACAAGTTACAGAGGTTGGGTTGTAATGTCCTCATTTTTATCCAGATCATTTCTTCTGGGATGGGAGGAAAAGAAATTGCTCACAAAGGACAAGGAGCCCAGAGTTCCCATGTGGAGGTTGTTCATAACCACTGAGGTTGGACGGTGGTAGCCAGGCTTTGCAGAGGAGGAAGGGGACAGCTTCCCTCAGCCTTTGCCTGTTCAGGGGCCATCACGGACCTTGAAACAGAAACGCCAGGGCATAGTCCCCATCTAAGATCTCAGTGTCCCCAGCAATTCTTAGACCTCACAGCACTAAGGTCTGCTTTCTCTTAGCTCCTCTTGAATTCTGGGGTGCCTCTGATGGGAGGCACCATACACATCACTGCAGTCCATCTTATCAGGATAATATCTTGAAAAGCAGGCAGGCCCATGTCCTGTAGCCTGCTCTGGCTGCACAGATTTCATGCTGACAAGCACTGCAGGTGACTGGGCTGCAGTGATCACGACACAGGGACTTTTTAATGGTTAGCTATGTGGTGGTGTTTCCATCTGACTTTTCTTTCCCAGCCTTCTCTGAGAACAGCATGTAGTTTTCAATATCCAGGAAGAGTCCTTCCTACTGTTTCTCTCGCTAAATCTGGGACCAATCTCTTACCCTCTGTGCAAGTGGGGCTAGGGACTCTTTTTTTAGGAAATTTTTTTATAACTCTGGATGCAGTACTGGAGAGGCCTCAGATCTCCTGGTCTGTACTTGCCTCAGTGTGCTGAGAACAAACAAATAAACCTCATCTCTTCTCTCCCAGAGACTGGGAAGACACCTTCTTAGGTGGGCAAGCCATGCGCTTACGCACTATTCTTTTAAACACATGGATGTTTATTCTCTTGGAGCCATCTCCCTTTCTGCTCACGCTGCTCAGGTGAATGCTTGTTGAATTAGATAGGCAAAGCTCTGCTGTCCCAGAATGACATTCATTGATGTCTGTAAAAGGTGCCTGGATGCTGTGCCAGCTGAGCGAGGTGGGCAGTGTCTGCATAGCAGGACATGCTTTTAAAAGGGGCTGATCACAAGGGAGAGAGCAGTGGATGAGCAGTTTGTGTCTCTGCATGGAAGACACTTGACATGATAAATGTCAGTGCTTCTAAAATTTTTTTAAAGTACTTCTCCATAAAGTGAAAAATTAATTGAAGTAATGCTGTTCCTCTGTTTTATTTTACCCCACAAACTGCTCCAAGTATATTTATAATTTACTTTTGTTCCTGAATTCAATCTAAAAATAGATTTTTTAAAGTAATTTTATTTCTCCTAATGTCAGAGATGATAACTTCTTAGTGTGTCATGGTTTTTATACTACTGTAGAAGCCTTCTCGTGTGCAGAATTGATTGTGCAGTTAGAAGTGCACTGTTAGCAGAATTTCAAGCACACCTCTCTTTTTTGTTGTTGTTTTTAAATACAGTATTATTTTATTATATTGAAGCCGATATGCCTGAGACATCAGAGCATGGACTGCTTCTCACTGTGTAGACCACTCCTGCCTTTCTCATTGGGAAAGGGGATGGCTACTGTGTTAAGAGGCAGTTGGGATAGTGCCAGGTTTGGGTTTTCCCTGTGAGTCATTATCGTTCCCCGTTTCTGTTCTGCCATCCTGAGCCAGTGCATTTTTCTTGGCGGTTCCCCCCTTCCTTACTTCCCCTCCCGTTCCTGGCCATCCCATCTCCGCAGTACTTCCCCACGCCCATGTGGGAGGTGTTGGGTTGCCATTCCCGAGCTGGCGAGGAGGGAGCATTTAATGAGCTCAAAGTTTGGCAGCTTTATGCTTCTGATGGAGCAAACGAGCACGTTCAGCATTTGCTACCGTTGTTGGGCATCCTGCGCTGCCGTCCTCTCGCTGGCTTGCTCCTCTGAAACAGCCTCGTCCCAAGTCTTGTGGCTGAAAAAGCTGAGTAGCGTTGGCTGTTCTGTATCTTCTTGTCATGTGTTTGGTTACTAAAGCAACTTACTTATCCTATAGCTGAAGTTATAAAGTGCATTTGGAATGCTAACGTTTTTAGTACGTGCCATTGGTGTAGCTTTGCTAGCACACTGGCTGCCCGTTTCCAGAATTTCCCAAGTGGTGGATTTCTCATTTCTTTTGTGTTTTTTAAGCTGGAAATAAAGCTGTGATTTCTGATCAAGCTGTATTGTAAACACTATTTCTTGAAACTGAATGTTTGGGGTTTAAAACTGATGGAGCAAGAAACTGCAAATAGTAATAGTCTGGGTGAGTTAATTCAATGAGCAGGTGTGTAGACTGAGATTTTAGGTACTGAAATATTTACATTCATTTATTCAGCCAATCAATCCTGTTTAACAAGAGGGACTCCATCTCGTTACTTGTTACAAGCACTACTGGCAGTACCTACGGTGATGCTTTAACCAGATAGTTCTGTTTGTAGCTGTGTTGCCTTTTTTTCTTTCTTTTGAAGTACAGTATGAAACTGTAAATACTTCTTGCAGTACTGCCTTTTTAACTCTTAATTACTTTGGCACAGTGTTAAATAGTGTTGGATTTACCCAATTGCTATGACATATATTTTTATACATAGGTATACTCTTTTTTCGAGAATAATACAGCCATTTTGTCATTAATGCCTTATCAGTGCCATACTGCTGTTGCTCTTTGTTTGCAAGGTATCGAGTGGACTAATTTCTAGTTCTGATATTTTCACTTTTCTTGGCAGTGCTCAAGTTTGGTTTCAGGTGATTTTTTGCCAGAGTCCCATTTTTCACAGTTGTTAACTGTGAGAAGAGGAGAATGTGGGCTTGGTTTTGTTTCTATTAATGGAGCAAAGAAAAGGTGATGGCATCTAATTGTCTTTGAAAGGTCAGTCTCTTTCTACTCTAAACTGGAGTATATTCCATGGAACTGATAACTATGGGCACTGACTACTTTGTGTAGATAAATGGTCTTAAAACAAAAAAAAAAAAGAAAACTAAAAAAAAAAAGAAAACAACTCCAAAAATGGGCTTCTGTCATTGTTAGGCACTTGGTTACGTATCTGTTTAAGCTCTTCATATTGATGTGAAATTGTGCTGTGGATAAAGTGTATTTTGTACTTCTGAATGTTCTATATTTATGACTAACAAGTACAGAATCAGTTGTGTGTATGTATAACTAATAACTGCCTTTTTAAATTTCATTAAAATAAAAATGTCATGAGCTGTTGTTAATTCCTGGTTTTCTGTGAATAAGAAAGATATGCTGTTGGGAATCATCAAGTAGGAAATAACCCTGAATTGCAAGATTCGTGCTAAAAATCAGAAGATTAGGCATTGATCTTTGTCTTGGAAATCACCTATGCTGTGTGGTCATGGATGGGACATTCCCCTTTTATCTGTCTTGTACAAAGGCCGTCCAGAGGGAGCAAGAGAGGAATGATAGTTTGAGATCTCGACTTCTTTTAAAAGAAGTTCCAGAAAAACATTCATTAACAGCCCTGTTCTGCTGATGACACTGAGGTGTGTGAATCGGTATCTGTGTTGTAGGGGGTTTCACTAGAGCACAATTGATTTAGAATTAATTGATAGTCTATGGCAATTTTTATTCTCTCCCTAGGTAGGAACATGGTGGTTTCTTTGTCCATGTTTTGGTCTCCTTGTTCAAAGTTAAAAATACTTGTACCCTTCCTGCAAACATTCTGGTGGCCTTTTCAGACTTCCTTATCCAAAGTGCGTTTGCCTTTCACTATGGTTCTTGGTTGTATTTATACTGTATTTCTTTGTCGACTTGATAGTTTGTGAGTGGGATTTACCTTGCTAATAAATCCAAAAAGTTGATGACTGGACCACAGCAGGAGCTGAAGATGCTGTGCTCTGCGGCATGCATTCCTGGTGCAGGGTAGGTGGTATTTTCACAGCTTGTACTCTTTTTTCAGAGCTCTGCCTGTGAAGAACAGACACAGGCTCTGCTGGGACCCAGCGGGAAATCCATGGTCTAGGCAGAGCACGGAGATGTGCTTAATCAGATGCAGCCACCAACCCCACCTGCTCTTTCAGGCTCTGCTTACTAAGTGCTCATCCCAAACAGAGAGGTTGGTCAGTGAAAGTGTTCCATTCATGCTGTTCTGCTGTGAAAATTGGGGTTTCAACAAAGTGAAGTTCTTCTGGCATTTCCCCAGACGCTCCATCTTTGATGAATGGATATGCTTCAGATCATGAACCCCATGTGGAAATGCACCATGCCTTCATCATGGCACCTGTTTGGTCCTTTTTGGGAGCATTTTAATAGGCTCTAATGCTTTTGAAGAACACTATCCAAACAGACGGACGCACACAGAATGGGTGCTGCAGCAGTGCCAAGCAGAGTATGGTGTGGTTGGGCTGTTGTAGGGACCCCTCCTAGCACTCCTTTCAGATTAATCATCATTAACCTGTGCACTCATGTGCCAAATCAAGTGTACTTCTGGGCACCAGCATGACAACTGAGTGTGAAAGTGCTGAGAGCTATTAATTTTGGTATAGAATCTAGATTTAATGATATTGGATGTGAAATAGAATCGCTACAGCTCAGCATGGCAGGACACCATGGTAGAAATCCACATACAAAGGGTGCCACTCAGGAAAGAAATGCAGTTGAGGCTTGCTGTATTTTATAAACTGGCACTAATGACTAATAGCAACAGTTTAAGTCCTCATTACGATGATAGAAGTATGTTTTTCTTAATTTTTCCATGGGAGCTAATTCTTAGCCACATTGCCATCAATATACCATCATAGTTCAGGAAGTATTACTCATTTAATTTTCCCAGTTTCTCTCCAAGTTGGATATAACAGGGACAGACACAGGATGAATTCTTACATCCTTTTTCACCAAGTTTCGGAATATTCCTGATTGGAAAAACTTGGTAGCATCTTTCTTCAAACTTTTTGGTCTGGCCCACATAAAATGAATTGGAATCACTTGAACTGTGCTAATGGATTTGGGATCAGATCCAGAGGTTGCTAGGGCATCTTTTCATTCGCTCTGGAAAAAATTACCTTCTAATTATAGACTGGCACTAAATACTAATATATAAAATGTGCCATTTGGGACCCAACTGAAAAAGATGCCAACCCAAGGCACATGGAAGATGCAGCAGTGCTTAAATGCAATATAACAGCTGTACACACATGGCTGTAATTACAAATATGCAGACACAACCCTGAGGGACAGAAGAAAGCCCTATCCGCATCTTGGAAACCTGGCTCAATGTACACACCCTGTTAGAGAAGATCAAATCACCCAGCTCTTTGGTGTGCTGCTGCCTCTTACAAGGTGGTTGTTCTTAGCTAAGAAGGTGAGGTTTTAAATACTTGAAGTGCGTTTAAAAACAGGACTTGAAGCATGGAAGCACTGCAATGTTGAACTGCTTTGGTGCACCCTATGGTCCTAAACGCTCATATAGCCTCCCCCCAGATGCTGCCCATCCCTGGTTACTGTGGCTGATGACCCTTGCCTTGGACCCCAAAGCAGTTCTGTGTGTGGCCCTGATGGGACGCAGCTTCAGCCTGCAAAATAAAATCGCAGTGATTTTCCACTTAACACTGGAGTTACTGTCCAGACAGACTCATTGTCACTGTGGAGCAAAGATCTTGAAGGCCTAAGCTGCTGCTTGCTTTGTAGTTTGGAGACCTCCACTTTGCTAAATGAACAGAAGAGAGAATGCTGGCCTGGCACACATAGACACAACCCACGCTGTCTTCTCTTCAGTCCATATTGCAGGAGGTGAAGACTGGATCATAATACTTTCCATTTAATGAAGGAATTTGTGTTGCGGGATTTATCTCAAAAGCAGCCCTCCTCTCCCTTATTTCCCTCGTTACATGCAATTTCAGCGTGCCTAGTGCCAAATGTGTGTGACGAGCCAGGATGAGGGATACCAAAACATGACTCACAGAGGAGATGTAAATGCTGTAGCATTCCTTCGTGTAAATCACACTCTTTCACCCAAATGTCATGGCTTTGTTTCTGGTTCACGTAATTCTGAGCAAAAGACATCAGGAGGCAACACTGTACAATGCCAGTGACTGAAAAATGCAATTTTTTTTTTTTAAAAGGAGCTCTTGATGAGTACATCACAGCCTCTCTCCATTACCTGCTGTGTCCTTCTCCAGCCACCAAGAGAGCTCGTAGTGTGAAAATAGTACTCTGTGAAAATGTAGAGTTGCTTGAGGTAATCTGGGTTGGTCTGTGGAGACAAGGGAAGGATGCTGTCCGCTTCCCCCAGCGTGATCTGCTGTGGAAGCATGACTGCACACAGACCTTCATAAAAGTAGGTAGAAAAAACAGCTCCTGACACCCCTCGCAGTGTCCCCTTGACACCAGCTTGCAGAGGTGGATTCGCAGTCCTTCCTGCACATCCCAGTTCCCCCAAGTGCTCTCCGGTATGTGATGGCTCAACCCCCCCAGAGCTCCTGCAGGGCTCTTCAAAACAAGTTATGCTGTAGTAAAAGAAAATCTGGGTTTGGACATGAATTTTCATACAACATCAACTAATCACGGCTTCTTCTTTAATATTAAGCATGTGTGTCATCGTGGTTGTCTTGTGTAGTCATGAAAAGTTCTTGCTCAATGATAATTCAGTGATGTAGGAAGAGGCCTTTGTCATTGTACCCGTGAAGCTTAAAAACTGGATGTTGGCATCTGTCATGACATGGTGTAGAAAAATATGAAACTCTTTAACTGGAAAAAAATGTATTCTATGCAACTAGACAGTTACAGCTTTATGAAGGATTTGCAGAACTGATACCTTGTTAACTTGAATTGCTTGTCTTTTCCCTTGTATTTAAAAAAAAAAGCATTTGGTGGGCTTGAGAAGAAAAGGCATGCATTGAAATTTGTGAAATTTCCATGAGAAGTTTTAATCCCTGAGAAGCTATAAAGTGGTGTGCACGTCCTTTAAGCCATATCGATGCCTCCACTGCATAGAGATGCTTAGTCTACAGGAGTTCTGAGTTGAGTTTATTTAGATTCTTAACATATTTTTTGTGACCTCCATGATTTAAGGTCAGAGACCTCAGCAGGGAGTCAGTGGAAGTTGTCACTTTAATCATTTTTGTTCTAAAGATTCATCAGAGTTACGCGAATTGACCTAAATTGTCAGATCCTGCTGAGGGAGTGGGGTTCTGCACTAACCTACCAAGGTTGACCTGGATATAATGAAATACTGGAGCAAACCTACTGAAGCAAGTGTCAATTATATAAATAAAGCTACTAAAAGACAAAAGCCCTAATTCAGTAAATGGTAATATTTGATATTTATAGATTACTGTAGATGTACATGACAGTCCATCACAGGCTGTACACCCACTCGGAGCTCAGGCAGCAGATTTCCTTTGACAGGTTTGTAAAATCCTCTTTTGTCCCTTGCACCACTGCATCACTAAATGGGTGAGTAGATTTTTGTACCGGTGTTAATAAGGTGTCAAGGCAATTTTACAACACTGTTTTAAAACCAGCCAAGACTTCAGCATTGAAAAGAGAACTTCATTAGCAGGGATGGGAATATCAGGTAACAAATTCCTGGTTTTCTCTCGGTTTTGTGCTTGTACTCCCATCAGGAGTATGTTTCACAGCCATTTAAAATACTGGAGCTGAGCTTCCAGCAACAGGTCCATTAATAACTCCTCCTTCCAGCAGGTTCTAAAATTGGGTTAAAGATACCCTGAAGGCTTAAATTTCTTTGCTGTTAAAATCTGCCATCCAGAAGAGAAAGATAAAAAAGGCTTTCAGTTCTTTCAGTTTCAGTTGCTTCTCAATGCTGTTTGTCAGATTTTAAAAATCCTTCCCCATCACCTATGAAAATCAATTTTAAAGCTGTACTTTTCTCAACTATGTCCAGAAATGCTGCTGAAATGGTTGCTGCTTTTCTCTTTTCCTCACTGGACTCCGAGCTCAGCACTACCGGAGGAGAAGGTCTGATTCCTGAACCACAGGTCACAGTGGGGCTTTGCAGCGACAGCCTGTGGCTCAGGAGGTTCAGTTTGGATATTTCTTCACTCGGACAGCTTGTTCAGTGTGGGAACAGGCTGCCAAGGGGCCCTGCTGTCTCCATCCTTGACTGGACAGAGCCTTGGTTGACCAGGTATCAAGCTGGAGACAAGGTAGTGGAAGAGGTGGGTCCATGGGTCCTTTACCTTCAGTGTTCATGAGATTCAGTAGGGTCAGCTCTAGGGCTTAACACAGCCATGAAGTCAGAGAAGGCATCAAGACCCTTGTATGGTCACTGACCCTGGGTCAGTTAAAAGCCGAGCTGGTCTCCTTGGCAGGTTACAGCAGCTGCAGGGCTTTCTCAGGCTGCGGCCACTTCCAGTTCTGCCACCTTCACAGCTTGACACATCCTTTCCCCATGTCCAGGAGCCCTGAGAAAGTGCTTTGTACCGCACTGCCTGTGAGATGTTATGCCACCTAGCTGTTCCCACACCCATCCTCCTTTGCAGAAATTTGCTTTACAAAGAGCAGACCAGTTCTCTAAAATGACTCAAGTTGTTGACAAAAATCCTCTGAAGCTGCTGACAAAACCCCAGAGATACTGTCTATCAGCAGGGCCAGTCCCTGAGTGTTGCAAGCAACTTTTCCTTTTTATTACAGGCCCTGAGAAATTGAGGGAGGGAAGAATGGAACCAGAATGAAGCAACAAAACAGCTATTGCCTGATTTGGAACGTTTTTTGCTGGATGATCTCCAATATTCCATCAAATAAAACCCTTATTAACAGCAGAGTGAAACGCAAACATGGCAGTTACCAGACGTAACTACAGTGGGAGAAGTAAACAATGAGGACATTTAACGGGTAAGATCACAATTTAGCTACCAGCTAAAATATCTTCCTGCAGAATTATTTCCATCGTCATCACCTAGAAGCAACATGGGTTGGTGTCCATGCAGTTTCTAGGTCAAATGTGAAGTCTACTCAGTACTCTCAATGCTGTGGCAAAAGTAATCTGCACTGAAGCAATCTAAGAAGGAAGGCTGTAATTTCCAATGGTGTCACAGTACAGAACCCAGTTCTATATTAGTTTAGGTTTTATTTGACTTTTAACTGTCTGAGCTAGGACCAGAGCCAGTCATTTCATGGTATTTACAGTCCCATCGTCAGGCAAGATCCTGGTAGATGTAGTATTTGATATGTTCATCAGCTTCTTGGAAATTTATGCTTTTTAATCATTAACATTCCTGGCCTAAAAGTCAGCACTGCTACTTGTTTGCTTTTCCACTTCGCTAAGGCTCTGCAAAGCTGCGGAGCTCTCACCAAGAAGGCTTGTGTTCCTTCACTGCTAGGAAAAGTGACAAACTGGCATTGTGCTTATGGATGATCTCAATTTGGAGCAGAAAGACTTGCACAAGACCACGTCAGATGCATCATTTCTGATTCAGAGACTGGTAACCCAAACCCACAAAATGTGAAGACAGAGAAGAAAGCTGGAGCCAAGGCATCCTTCCACAGTCTTCATTTGGATGGTTTTGACCCTGGCTACCACATCAGGACGTAGTCCTCTGCCACCTCAGGACTAATGATCCTCAACATCAGGCTCTGATGAGGAGGTGTCTTTTTGGGACACTGACATACACAGGGGTTAAATGACTCTGTGCACCAAAGCAAATCACTGGTGACCCAAAATTACAACGTGGGAGTTCCTGAGTCCTAGGCCCGTGCTCATTCCACTAGACCACAGTGCCTCCTGAGAAAATACATTTTAGTGGTATCTGACCAGCTGTGTAAACATGTCAGGAGACAACCATGTAAAACTGAACTGCTCCTATTATGCAAGTTATAGTCTTATTTTATTTGCAAGTACAAATCCTAAATCCCTCTGCCAAAATGATATTTTCACAAACAAACAATAGCAAAATGAGGAAAAACAAAATAATTCCAGAAAATTTTAATGTTTGAGGCTACAGGTGACATGATCGAGTTCATTTCCATTTGAACAGTGAGCCTCTTCCCTCTACCAGGCTCTACTTTCCAACCCGGCTTCTTGTCTGAGAGCTAGTTTCAGGGCTGATGCTGGTATGGCGGATGGGCAAGGCACCTCTTCACCTCACAAGGTTTCCTCAGCCACTGAACAACCACCTCTCCCCTGCTTGAAAATACATAGCTGTAAGAATCAAAGCTCTCAGCTAATGAGTCCTGAGCAATAACGAGGTCTGAGCACCCTCAATATCCAGCATTATGTTTTCTCATTTTGCCTTGTAGGAAGACAAAACTTTGCCTGGTGTATGACACAGCCAATCACCCAACAAGAGATATGTATTCTTTTATTAAAATTCCCCTTTTCTGCCTGAGCACTGCAGGATAGAGAAGAGCAAGGGGTGTATTTAACACCAATGTGACCCATCCTCCCAAACGCAGTGGTAGCAGCATCTGATGCAATGAATTTTTGCTAGGTTTTGTTACAAAAATCAGAGGACAGGTTGCCATTTCCAATTCCTCTTGAGAGGATCAAAGGCAGTGGTTTGGGGTAAGTAAAGAGCCCCAGCACTTGCCTGAGCTGATTCCTCTCTGACAAAATGTTTCAGGCTTCAGGGGGACTCATGTGTGTCTTAGAAGGAAAAGCACTGCTGTACTTGCTCCATAGTTCACTGTCCAGGCCCTTTCTCATGGCTGTGTAGGTGGCACAGGCACTCCAGGACTCAAATCACTTCCCTTTGCTCCAGTGTGTGGGTACAGCTGCATCAAAATAGTGAAATTTCTCACTTTGAAAAGTTTGGTTCGGGTTCTGGTGTTAACGCCGTTGCTAAGTGACGGCATTTCCCTGACCCCACCGCTCCATACTCTGCTCTAAAGCAGTGGAAAGCTTTATGCACAGGAGCAGCCTGTGACCGCGTGTTTCAGCTCAGCTTTGCTCTTAGCCATGTATCATGTTGTCTCTGCAGCATTTATCAGCAGCATTTTCTCTGTTCCTCTCCAGCAGTTACATGCAGAGCTGCATTCCCCGGCAAGGTCCCCTCGTGCAGGGCTGGAGATCCAGTGTGCTGTTCCTGAGCTCCTGACTGCACAGCAAGAGAGAAATGTTCTCCTTCAGTGTCACTTGCAGCAAGCTTATCCCACAAGGTCTTCAGGGTCCACAGAGGTCTTCTGGAACTGGAGGCTTACAGCTGTAAGTAATGATCTGAGCACTGCAGAAAGGCACAGCCCAGCTCAGGCTGTGGCTCTGATTATTGATAATGTATCATTTCATTCTTTGTTCCGTGGGATTGTGTTGGAGCCTGCAAGCCACACTCGTGCTATCATGTTAGGCTGTTAGGAAAAACAAAAAGGCAGTCTACCCCAGTGAAATAAATAGAAGATGGTTCAGAAATTCCAGATGTGTTAATGAGGCAGGAATGCCTGGTATGGGCAGGAAAAACGTTTGAGTGTTGGATGCTAAAGAAAACGCCTGCGTTGGCAAGGCTGGGAGCAGATATTTCTCACAGAGCAAATCATAGGTAGGGAGTTTTCATGGCTTATTTCTTATCTCGGTTTCCTGCTTCCAGGGTTTTCCCCTTCTTCCTTGTTCTCCCTTTTCCCATTCCCAGCCCCTTCTGGTCTGGATTTGTCTCTGGGGTTAGACGGACATGAGAAAATGCGTCTCTGGATGTGTTAAGCGTGATACATGCCTCGTGTACAGTCATTTGGAGATGACCTTGGTTGTGCTGGGCCCCAGCATTAGTAACGCAGCAGATGTAGCCTCATATCTGGCCTTGGTCCATCAGTAGAGTTGCCCAGCTCCCCCAGGTGGGCAGGTTTGGGCCTCTCCTGTACAAGAGGAGCTTTTACATGGGCATGAAGCCTCACACAGCGCAGGCATGCAGCAGGTAGGCTGGGCAATCTGTGCCAGTTTCACAAGGAGATGCCATTTTGTTCACCGGCCCCATCCCAACCAGGCAGCTGTTGGCAGCTGGGTCTGTCAGACCTGGCTCTCTCATGTCAGGCTCCTCTGCTCTCCATTACCCTGATGCTGGAGGAAGAGCACCTAGCTGCCTCATAAGCCGTCTGAGGAGATGGACTGGCTCTGAATTTTGCTGACGAGGACTGCAGCGGAGGGTTTTTGTAGAGGCCCCAGCTCAGGGCAGGATTTTAGCAGGTGTTGAGGTCTCCCCTGAGGCCAGTTTCCAGCAGGCTGAAAGCAGCCTTTCAGTGTTACCAGTGATGACATTAGATGAGAAAACATTTTTTTTAAAACAGTAGTTTCTTCACAGCAAGACGTGAAAAGCAAAAAGTCCTCCTCAAACTAGAATTTGCTTCCTAGAGTAGAGCACCAAAAACTAATGAAAACCAGATGCCTTGGCCTGTCCCAGGAACAGGAAAGGGAAGAAAAGCTGACCTCAGCAGCCTAAAAATCTACAGTTACAGGAACCTGCTCCTGGACCAAGGGTCTCCCAAGCAAGAGGGGAAACCAGGAAGGGCATGTTTGTGACACAAACACAGTGCATGCAGGCAGTGGAGGGGACTGGTACAGCTGACACAAAAAGAAGCATCTTCCAGGGGCTTGACTGCTCCCAGGATTTGCTCAGAGGGGAGTGGGGATGCTGAAAGCTGCTTCAAAGGGTCCAGGACTCTGGTGCACTAAACAAAGCCCCAACAAGCCCGAGAGCCTGGCCTGGAGGCCCACTGTTGCAAAAGCGGTGTAGGGGTTTAGGGTCCTTCCTGGATGGAGACAGTGACTAGGAGCTGAGCTGTGACAAGTTTTATTACACAACCATCAAAGACAAGCCCAGTTTGGCCATCCGTTGGCCCCCGCTTTCATGTTGTGGAGTCAGCATGTAAGGCAGTGTTTGCTCTCATGGCATGTTCATCCTACATTTTCCTGCATCATCAATTTGAAGGAAAAGAGGTGGGAGTTGTACGTTTGTTGATGAAAATACCTGAGCATGGCACAGATGAGTCTGATGCACTTTCTGAAGGACCAAGGTCACCATACAAGTCTGTGTATATGGAGGAAAATATGTTTAAAATAGGTGCACATGCATGTATAAATGTATACAGATGTGTCTGTGTGTAAGTAGACACTGAAGCAAAATACATATGAGCTGGAAAATACCTAAAAGGGCTAAAAATAAACTGCATGGTGGGCCAGAGAGGAAAGTGCTCCCTTTCCCTGTGCTCCGGCAGCCACCCCAGCTCTGCCAAAGACACTGGCAGGAAGCCAAGGGGAAAGAAAGGGATCAGGGAGGAGGGGAGCTGAACCAGGCTGGGCGTCCTCTGCTTCACACTGAAAGTACGGAAACTCAGTGCCTTAAGTCTTTTTTCACGAACCTTTCATCTGAACTGAAAGGGCTCGTACAAGCCTTGCTCACTACTCACACCCCTGGGCTTACATACAGGTCTCAGACTGCAGATTTCATCCAGTTCTGCTGATTTTTCTGGGTGGAGATGAAACAGTGATTTCCTCTCAGGAAGGCCCATCTCTTCCTGGGAATGGTTAAATAGTGCTGACTGCTCATATACCTCCTGGGAGGAATGAGAGAGGAACAAACCCAGCCAGTTCCAGGTTTTGCAAGTGGTGCAGACATTGGAGAATAATCCTTAGTAATGAGAGACTGATAAGCACTTCGTTACAGCCACTTAAAGCATGTGTTTGACTGATCCCGAGGTAGATATTTCTGCCCTGGTGTCCTGGTTCAGACCAGAGAAGGACGCCAGATCCAGGCAGCCACAAGTCTCTGTGCTCATACTAGTGCTGCCTGCAGGAGTGGATCAGCACAGGCAGCTCTTGGCATGGGGAGAACGTCTGCATAGTCCTCTGCCTGTCCCAGCAGAGTCTTCTCACTGCACCGTCCTGGGCTCAGCTGTCAGATTTTGATTAATGATTGATCCGCGCCAACACCACGCCGGTCCTCCAGGTACAGCTGACTTCTAAATGGCACGTAGTCCAGTAGACACATGTATGTTATTAGCATTGCAAGCCCAGCAGAGCAAGCAGTTCTTCATCATATATACTTTTCGCCAAGATATTATAGCACAGTTTCCACTTCCTGGCAATTAACTCAGTCTCTCCCATTCAGCATCAAGAAGCACTACATTCAGATAGACAGGTCTGCAGAGTTTGGGAGGTTCTTATTCCAATTTGGAAACCCCAGAAAACTACTATGAGAAAACATTTTTTCCTGTCATTTAAAACCCCAAGAAAAAACTTCAGGAATATTCCATAAACAGTTAGCATATCTCCCCTCTGTTTTCTTCCCCTTTATCCCTCCTAAATATAACACAAACCTAGTATCAGCCAGGACAAGCATGTACCAATGACTTTCAAATTAAATAGAAGTGGGATCAGTTATTGATTATATCGATGGGATACTGATGGATATCTGACAAAGCTTCTCTGTTTATCTAGGGTTTTGCCATTTTTGATATAAAGTACTGACTTAAGATATTGCTTTAGATGGTGTTGATGGAGAGATAAAATGCAGCAGAACCTCTTCTGGAAAGCAAACACTGCCTTCTGTACCCTTGTACAGGTTTGAGGGTTATGAAAGAAAAGAGGGGGAAGATCTGGCAGAACCTAAATCATAACTGTTTTCTTTGCCTTGTGTCTTACCAGGAGAGTCACTGAAGCTGATGGCATGGATTTAATGTGATTTTTTTTTAAGCCTTTGTTTGAGGAAGCTGCCAGGAGCACAGCTACAGTCAAATAACTCTTTGCAATACCATAATTACCAGCAACAGGTATTGGTTGAAAAATTGAGTGAAGCCTTTTCTAAATATGTAAGTAAAAGGCTGGCAGGCTGGTAAAGCATGAGAAGTGGTGTCGCACAGCTAACTGGGCACAGGGTTGAGTTTCAGATGACTTTGGTTCAGCCCTTGGCTGTGCTGTGGACCTGTACGCTGTGACCTTGAGTTAAGGTCCTTCTTCTCACCCTGCCCTGGTGTTCTTATAGATTTGTTATCTGGTTAAGCATCAAAAACATAAATCAAATGAGGAGCTACTGGGGAGGGAAAGACAGGTCTCCTCCAGCTTTGCTGCTGTTCTTAGAGGTAATGACTCAGTAGCATCCTCCATGGTTGGGCATGGGTATGTTGGACTGGGACTAGGCCGGGCAGGTTGCACACATACAGTGATCTCTGATGGCCCTGGCTAAATGGGAAGAGCCAAGCCCCCTTAGCTGCAGGTTTGTTGGTGGCACAGGCCCTATTTATTCGTGTAGGTTGGTTCAATTGCAAAGTCTTTGCGGCCAGGACTGTTTTCAATCTGGTGGCTGTGCCCAGAATAACAGGAGCAGGATGTCAGCAGGAGCCTCCAGAGCTGCTGCAGCACAAATACTGATCAGTCCCTAACAGATAATGTTTCCTGTCTCCAGCTTTTAAGAAAGCCTTGTGGACCAAGGGAATGGAAATCTTCTTCCCTGTTTTACTGTTGCGGTCTCCAGTTCAGGCAGGTATAACAGGGAAGTGCCTGTTCACTGTTCCATCAGCTCTGGATGTTCTCCAGATGCCATTAGTGGCTCCTGAGAGAAACATGCCCACGAAGGCTCACTGGAGTGATTACTAGCTATCCCACACCTTGGGAAGCCAGTGCTATCTGTGGCTCTGCCCCGGGGGAACTAGGTACTGACTGGATAACAGCCAGGCCTGGGCGAAATGGCCGGGCAGAGCGCGACAAGGGAGCCAGAAGGAAGGAAGTTAGGTCAGCCTTGTGATCCACACCAGATGCACACTCATGCTTTGCTACGAGCTCATTACTCCCTGACCACACACTGCCCTGATCTGCAGCTACAGCTGCTGGGGGAGCTGCCAAGCTTGGCAAGGATCTGGCCCGTTCCCAAAGCTCCCTTTTGGGAGCAAGGCAGCCCTTTCCCTTTCCTCAGGGCCCCGTGCAGAGCAATGGTGGCTAAATGAGTAACACAGAAATCTCCCTGCACGGCTAGCTGTGGTGCAGTGTTGAAGCATAGTGATTTGTGGGGACTACTATGATCCCTCCTGGGCTTGCGTGGTGGCTGATGGGTGGCCAAGGCAGAAAATGTTTCGTGGGTAGTGATCACAGAAAATATTTGCATTGCTTAGCAGGACATGAAAAGTCATGAGGTTTAAAGGATATATGCACCGAGTACAACCAGTAAGTAGTTGCTTAAGACATCCTGCTGCTGGGACAACCAAATCATGGCCTCAGGGAAAAGAGGAGAGAAGATCCTACACCCCGCAGGTCTGCTGGCAGCAGCCCTGGCTCTGTCCTGAACTCCTGCAGGACCAGGATGACTGTGACTCCAATACTAGGGTCCATGGCCAAGGAAAGATGAGGAGAGCTCAGAGAGGCGGCTCCACGGGAGCTTCTGACACCAGGAGATGAGGTGAAAGAGCTGGTGTTTGGCCTTTTCATGACTCTTGGTAGCACTGCTTTGTTTGAAGAAGTAGCAGTTGGAAGGAGAGGGAGCAGAGCAGATGCAGCTGTGGGGTAGGAGGCCAAAAGAGAAAGAGGCAAGATGAGGGAAGACCACTGCTAGGAGACTCATTCGGCCAAGCCAGCTGCACATCTCATGGCGTGTTTGGGTTTTTGTAATTGATTTTTATACTAACAGACAATTAAGTTGATCTATTTATTTTTAAAAATGTTTACTACTGACTCATTTCCTGGGGGGTAGGAAGAAAATAGCATTTTCCTCAAAGCTTCAAAACAGTGTTTTCGGATTTGGATTGAGGATTCTTTCTTTGTTTCTTTCCTTTCTTTTAGTGAAAAGCTACATTTAAAAAAGCATGAAAACAAAAACCAGAGATTCACAGCCCCTAAACTTCTGCCAGAGTTGCTCTCTGCTCACAGAAATGGGTGTCCATAATGGGTAGCCCAAAGCAGTGCAGAGGGTGAGGGATGAGACCTGCCAAAGAGCCAAGCACCGGACTGCCTTGTCATCATAATCACCCGCAGAGGCTGATGCTTTTTCCAGCTCCTACACACGTCACTGATGTCGGTGCCTGTCTGCTCCACAGCATGCTGACCTTTCTTCTGGTTTATACATCAAACCGGGGTGTTTTGGCAGTGGTTTGCAGTTCAGAAAGCCACACGCCTTTGCACTGTAGTGGACACGGGGCAAAGCTGGCCATAGCCCCCAGCGCTGATGTGTTAGTAAATGCTGCAGGTCTGGGGAAGCCTTGTGTGAAAACATGGTGAGTCTGGATCTTTTTTTGCCAGAAAGCTATAAGTGCAATGTGTTAGTTAGATCTTTGACTAATAAAAGTGGACATCTGCAATCAAGCTAATTTGCTACAGATTAGAGCCTAATTAAAAGCAAAGCAGCAAAGAGGCTGCTAGCCTCAGAGCTGAGCGCTCGCATGGAGCAGCATGCATTGACAACAAAGAGATGCACCAGCTTTTTGGAAAAGGAACAGCAGTTAGCCAGCTTGAAGGAGAATTTACACTATCCACAAAGCTCCCCAGCATCAGCTTTGCTTCATCCCATCTTCCCTGTGGACTTCCTGGGGACAGGAAAGCCACTGGCCATGGTGGGACGAAAAGCAAAAATTTCCATTGACATCAATGGGTCCTGGACTCATCTTGTGGCCTTTTTTTTGTTTGTTTCTTACACCCATACTGTAGTATGTGGTGTCCAGAATGTTTTATGCATAGCTTATCAATGGAGAAGGATGAAAACATACGCTTTGAGTTACTGCTTATATGTCACGCACTTGGCTTGAGAGGAACCATTGCTCTTGGTTGAGCATTAGCTTAATTAAGCTGGAAGTCAGTCAGAGTCAGTGCAGTTACCTCAGATTCAGAAGCTTATCTCACTGCAATGTTTAGCTGGTTATCCTCCTTAAATAGTATGCCATGAAGCCAGCAGTGGGAGAAAAGAAAACTTTTAAAGGAGTGCTCATTGACCCCATGAACATGGGGTCACAAGAGGCATGTCGGGACCATGCACAAAGCAAACTTGATCCTGCCTCTACCCCCAGTTTCTCACGTCTTTCCTTCATGGTGTTGATGCTTGCTAAGACCCTTAGCACCACATGATGTGCAGTAACACCTGGAAATAAGTGCTAGCCTGAAGCGCTAACCCTTGGAAGTCAACAAACACATGGTCAACATCAGACACTTGTAAAATATAGCCTGGATGTTGGAAACAGCTTGATTTCTTATTCGCAGCATATTGTGTTAACCCATTCTCAACTAAATGGTCAAGGGGCAGTGATTTAATGTTTTAAAACAAAAGGAAGCAAAAGGATACTGGTGACTAATTTCCTCCAAACAACGTCATGTAGGTCATCTTCCTCATATGTTGTTTGTTTTGCTGATTAGTCTTTAGGTAGATATTCATATATCAACTATTATTTTCCACTGTGAATTGTGGTTTTCTGCCCAGCAGCACATCCAGTTTCCAGGGTAATTGGGAAGCCAACTCCTTTCTAACTACGCAAGAGATGAACTGTGTTTCCTGCAACTTTAATGTCTCTAATGTTAGTGGTTGAGTAACAGCCGGACACAACAATCTCTTCTGTAAGGAAATATGCCAACAACTGTTGCTTAGATGTGAATAAAACTTGCTCTTTTTTTTTTTATTTATTTTTTTAAAGTGTTTTGAATGACTTGAAGCTGCAATAACAGTCCTTTCCAGTCAAAGCCTACCCTTCAAACAACAGGATGCATTGCTCTATTTAAGCAAGTAATAATATTGGTTTTAGTCACTACACATGCTTCGCTTCCTGTTGGGGGTATCGCACAGAAAACTACTTCATTGCGTATCAGATAACTAATTCACTGCGTATTTACAGATTTTATATACAGAGATGTTTTCTAATACCATCTGTGTGTAAAGAAAATACATCTTTGCAATAAGCTAGCGTGATCTGTTTATTGGCTGTGCAAGCTACAACAAAATTAAGGAAAGCAGCCTCTTAAAGAAATCATTGCTGTTAGCAGTAGCAAAGCCACGGATATTTAGGGTCTCAATGCTTCTGACTTAGGGTTAGAAAAATTTACTGTCACAAAATGTTCATTCTGGTTGTACAAGACCTTTCACCTAAAAACTCCCAGTTGCTTAAAAGGCAATTACTGGGAGCAATGGCAAGATTTAGCCTACGGGCTTCTGCATTTGCCCCCTGCTAATGATCTGCTGGGATTCTGTCATCTCCCAAAACATAAGTGTAGCAGCAGTAATTCTGATGTCTGTCACTGCTCCCTTACTCATATTAACAGTTTATCTCATGGCTGACTTCCCATCTTGCTAAGTTAGTTTCTCCATGTAGGGCTGTACTAATGAATAGGAAACAGATTCTGAGCTTGCTCTCTCTTCCAGGGGAAAAAAGCTCAAGCTTGGCTGAAATCCATGGAGTTGCTCTGCTTTGACCCTGGTGTAAGGAGGTTCCTCATCCACCTTCAGGTAAATGCCCTGGGGCTTTTCTTTCAGCCAGGCAAGTGCTGCTGCTGACATTCTCCTAGAAGCAATTAACATTTCAATCATCTTTCTATTTCAGCAATGCAGTTCCTGTCATAGTGCTGGAGCAATGAGACATGACAGGCAATGCCCCCTGCCTCCAAACTGAGAGGCTGTAATGAGATCCTGAGAACTTCCCTTATGGTGGAGGACAGGCTGGACCTCTGCGCTGCGCAGTTAGTGAGATGCTGGGGAAGGAAACACATATCAAAGCTGGTGACAACTTCTGAGCGTGTGTATGTAAATCAACACTGTGCTGTGGTCTCTATTGTTTTCTAGAAATCTATAATTTTTTAATCTCTCTGTGTATATGTCAGTGGAGGCTTTTTAATCAGAAAACTAGCACCGTTTGCAGATCCAGGGTTTCATTAATCATCTGAAGTCAGACTGAACATCTGCCAGCCAAGACAATTGTTTGAACATTTTCCTGCTGAGCTACCCACTGCTGGGAAGAGGAAGGGGGTGTTAAGCCACCATCTAACCCCAAGGGCCAGGTTTCCTTGTCAGTGTAGCTCGGGAGCCTCCTTTCAGTCCAGCAGAGTTGGAACTAAAATCATCATCTGAATGGACCATGCTTTTCCCTAGTGCCAACAGCTGAGAGGGGAACTAGGTCACACTAAATAGTGCCCATAAAGGGAAAAAGAGGCTCAGGGGGAACCTTGTCATTGAACTTCACCTTTATCCTCTCACCACATGAATTAACGGTCCCTGAACACTTCAGCTCAAGATGTGTTTAGCTCCTTTATCACTTACACCCCTCTTCCATCCTGTTTGTTCCTTTGGCCAGATCTTTCACTGCAGTTAATTGACCTGGTTTCACTGATTTCTGTGAAGTTAGGCCAAGCCTCCCAAGCTGGAGAAGTGGGTCACTGTGCATCGCCTACACCGGGGCTTCTGGGGGAGGTTGCCTTGACTCTGTCTTAACGGAGGAGCCTTTCTGCTGACACGTGAAGCTGCATTTTCACCTTTATGTCACCAGATTATGACTGGCTTTTGTAGGAGGAACACCTGGGAAGTGGTGTGAGGAAAAGGAGGGTCTGGTGACTCAACACCTGTGCGAACCATGCATACATTGGTTCACACAAATTTAACTCGTGACTTACACTGTTTGAGAAGCTTCAGATGGAAAAAAACCCCAGCAGATTATAACTCCCCAACAAGGGAGTTATTGCCAAATGGATACACTGCATCAAGTGCTTAAAAAAACCAAATGTATCCAAGAGGAAGAAATAATCCTTCTGTTAAAAATTACTGCAAACAAAACTGCAAATGTTGCCATCGCTGTTGAAATGTTAACTGTGACAGAGTGGAATTTCCATCCCTCAAAAAACTGCCTTTTGGCCCATAGTAGAAAGCAGAAAGCTTTTGTTTAAAAAAAAAAAAAAAAAATTAACAGAAGCCACAGGATCTACCCTTTAAACCCTTTTTTTTTAAAACCAGGTTAAGATTCTGCTTAGAGTTGTATTTATTAAGCTGAAGGATCAGCTCTAAAAAGACCCAGCCCAGAAAAACAGGTAAGTAACTTAGTGTATGTGGACTATTTTATTCATTTCAATGTTAATACTGGACTGTTTCAAGTTAAGCACCAGATTAAGTACTTAATTAGTTCAGAGCCAAATTTAATCTAATTTGTGTAAGAAAAAAAATCAATCTTATCCCACTACAACTAAAGAAGCACGTTGTACTTTAACCAGTTTCCCTTTTGAAATAGGAAGAGTAATAGCAGGTTGTGAAAATAGACACCTCCCAGGCTGAATCATAAGGATGCTTGGAAATGAACAAGAAATTTTAGGTAGTGACATTTGCTGTAAAACAAAAGAGCCCCACTTCACCCTGCTACTCCCATCTTCTACTGTAATGCTGTTCCCTAGAGTACAGTTGGAAGTGTTTATCTTAGTATAGTGACGCAGCCCAAAAGGGTTTTGTCCTCTGTTCCCCCAAGTGACTGATGTGCAGGAAGAGGAAAATGATGTGTTTCACACAGGAAGTTTTCCAGTATCTTCCTGAACTTGCCAGACCTTCCTCCTCTGCTTTCCAACTCTGCAGTGCTCTTACTGCAAGCTGGTAATGGCTATGGTTAGACTGAAAAGGGATGGCTAAGGGGACCGGCAGATACGTAGAACTATGCATCATTCCTGGTCCACCTACTCAACAGTGCCTTCACTACCGAAGACCAACTTCAGCATCAACATGAAGCTAGCGAGCCCCTGGTCAAGAACACAGCTTGGGCATCTAATGTGGCTGGAAAAAGCCTTGCTGATGCGCATCAGGCTGATAGCCTGTGGGAAGGGGGTTGTCTTCTCTTGATAACCAGCGCAAAAACAATCTGTCAGTCTGGTCAGCACCCTGAAGGGTTGTGAGGCATCACCTCCTATGGCATTGGTAGAACCCAGTCTTTATTACCTGCTGACAGGTGCGAGCACCAAACTCCCTTTTATTACTGAACAAAGTGAAAGCAGTGAGATACTCAGATGCTCATGGTCGTGGGAGAATAAGGACTGTTTAGCAGCAGGGCAGCTCTCAGCAAATTGTGACCGTCACAGAATTGCTCCAGTTACACCATCATTATATATACGGTTAATATGTGAAAGTCAAGGCAGGCAAACATATGCTTTGGTTTTTTTCTTCTGCACAAGCCTCTAATCTTTCTTCAGGAAATTACCATGTAGCTTATCAGGACCTTGGCATTAATTTTTAAAACCTCAAGACTTCAACCAAAAGGAACCAGCTATTTACTGTTTTTTTCTTCTAAATGTAGTTGTTGCTACCTCATTAACTATTTAGTATCCTGGAAGATTACTGAATGAGCTTAGCTTGGCAGAACCTCCGAGTTGTAACCGCTGAAGGAAAATGTCATTGCTCGCTGTATCTGATAGATTTTAGTTAGCACAGATTTAAAAGCAGCAATAATGGACCCTTAATGAGATATGTTTGGCAAGAAGATACAAAATAACTATTAAGCTGGTTTACATCTGTTTCCTTTTTCATTCATTTTGCCGTATCTAATTGCATCCTTGACATTAATCTGCTATCGCAGTGACTTGGATTATTTGTTTCTGGGTTTAGCCTTCACAGCACTGACACCGAATTTCATTACTGCTACTTCACCAGTAAATAATGAGTGTTTTTTTTATCTGTATACCCAGTCTTCTGCAGTCAAAGTGATGAGCAGCACCTCTCTTTAAACACCCTGTCAACAAAGGTATGAAGAAGAATTGGGCTAGCTCCATTCAGCTCTGCATTGCCAGAGAGCTCATATGTGTAGAGTCTGACAATTATATATAAAACAGTATGAGATTTTGGAAGACTGGGGCAAATCTGTGGAAAGCTTTATGCTCTTTAGAAAAAAAAACTTTTGAGTATGCGTATTTCCCCTAAAGTGGCCTATATATAATGGCAGATGTTGCACTGGAGGTTCAGAAAAAAAAAAGGGGAAAATAGTTATTTTTTCATAGGATGGTAAATATGGTGGTTTTTTTTTTTTTTCTGGGTAATGTGAGCTACAGAGAAGATAAATGTTTCTTCTCTTTAGAGAAATGTGAGAGTTTGCTTCTGCCAGTCATTTTTCAATGTTTGGGTGTAGGAGGCTGGCTCACGGGGTATGGGTTGGGGTAGGGTTGGCATTTTGCCATGCAGCAGTGCACTTGTGTCCAGCCATGGCAGCATAAGGGGCTCTCAGAGAGACCTGCTCCCTCATCCTGGCTGACCAACAGCCATATCAGTTCGTCTCATCTATAGAGATGAAGGGCTCTTAAAATAAGAATATTAAGTGCTTTGTAAAAAGGCAGGGCTGCCCTGAGGCTGGCCCCCTGTACTCAGTGCTGTATTTGTTTGCAACTCTGTGGGTGTCAGTGTGTTGGTTGTACAAGTGGATAAATGCAACCCGATAAGGACAATTGTGATGTTCTATGTGTTGGGAGGAATAATCAATTGCAAAGAAGTGGGGTAAAGAGCCAACAGAGTGAGCAGCAGTTGGCTGAAAAGGTATGGGGGTTAGAGTGGACTGTAGCCTCAATGGGAGCCAGCAGGGTCATGCAGCTCTTAACAAAATAAAAGAGAAAGAAAAAAAAAAGGCAAACATCATACTGGGATAAATCAGTGAAAGTACAGTCCATAAGCTGTGAGATCATCCTACTACTCTACTCAGCGTGAGTAAGGCCACAGCTGAGGTACTATATCGAGCCTGGGGACGTGAACTTGAGGACAGTTGTGGGTCAGGTTGAGAGAGATGAAGAACAGGAATGGCTCAGAAACAGGAGTCACAAAGAAAAGTTGAAGAAACTGCAAAAATCTGAATAAATGACTGAATAGAGATAATGATAAATATGTAAATAGCTGCCATGAACAGGAAAAGCCACTGCATGTTGATTCTAGGAAAGGTAGTGGTGGGCTTAAATTGTAGAAACACATGGCTTGGAAATTAAGAAAAAAAATTGCCACCAGGAAGAACAGAGACACAATGGATTAGGTTGCCTGAGACTGCCTCTCTAGAAGCGTTTAAGAACAGGTTGAAACACGTTAGTTAGGCATGGCATGGATTTGCCTGCAAGCAGGACTGGGAGACCTCTGAAAAGGTCACTCAGTTCTGCTTTTTATGCCTCTGTGCTTGGATGTAATTGTTTTTAAATGCTAGGGACCAAATACAGAAGACTTTTCTAGGAAACTTCCCCTAGACTACAAACATCAGGGTTTGACCTTTTGGAAACCACAATGACTGAAAGGCAATGTGTGGGAATTCAGTCTGCCAGCCAAAGGGCTCCGAGACAGTGCAGGGGACTCTCAGCTCAGTGTTTCCTCTTCTTCTCTCTGTTCCTCACCATCTCACCTTCAGCTAAAAAGCTGCCATATTTGATTTTAAGCATAGCAACTGTTGTAGGGAGTTGGTGAGGAACAGAGCTAGAATGTGTCTTTTCTGCTGCCTCCTATTGCTCTTCTCACAGAGAGGAGCATCTCTGCTCATCCGCTTCTACCCTGAACAGTTGCTTCTTCCATGGGTCCCACGTGCTCAATCCAGTCAGCCCGTGCTATGTACAGAGTATACTCGGGTTCACCGCATCACATTTGGTAACTTCACCTCTTCCCTCCAGATTCATTTTGTCAGGGAATCTGTTCACCCGAAGTTTTCCCCTATTTGCTGCCAGAATGTCAGGGTGGAGAATTCAAGATAAGTATCACAAAAACAAAGAGCAGGCAGCAGTTCTTGCTGTTGTTGCCATAGGAGACAAAGACTGTCACCAGCGCCTAGTGACAGGTAAAGTAACCCTCAGCAGCACCACCAGAGAAGGGGGAATATGTTCCACAGTGCAGTTCCCTGCTTCCTTATGCGCTGATAAAAGCATGTTACCAGAACAACAGGTTTTATGCTGGCTTTCTAGGGAGAATAGGGGAGATAACAGTTTAAACAGAAGGAAGGGAGGAGTAGGTAATGTTTGAGACTTGGGCTATCTGGTTTCCAGCCTCAAATGCATGCTCCAGGTGAAAACATGTGACCTGCTTTTCAGATTGACACCTCTTTCAGTGACCCCAGGCATGATCTCAGACTAATGACATTTTTTTGTTTGTATGATTTGAGAAAACTGAGTTTGAATGATGTTGAGCAGGAAAAATAGATACAACTCCCATAAAAAAAAAAAAACCCAAACCTACCCTTGGCCCTTATATGTTTGTACTTTTAAAAAATGAAATTCCAGCTGTTTGTGATAGGTTTATTCCAGCTGAAGAATATGGTTCAGAGTTTGGATGTGAAGATTGTCTTCATTTGACAGGCAGTTGGAATGGTACACATGCTGCAATAAAGCATTGCTGATTTCTGACAGGCAGCATAAGCCTAAATATACTTTCCTGTTTTAATTACATGACCAGTACTCATGAATGGGAGCCTGAGCTTTATCTCCACTGACCTTGAAAATCCCCTGGAGGTTTATGATAAAACGAAGCATATGTTTTCTGGTGATTTCTGGGCAATGGAGAAACACAAAAAAACACTTGTTGTAGTTTTGATTTTTTTCAGGAAACAATGTGATACACCATCAGATCATCTTAATAGATGAATTATTGTCATTAATGAAATGGATGCTTACACCTCAGTCCCATTAATGATTGTAGTAGTGTAGACATACACAATTGCTTTTAATTGATAGGTTGATTCCGGTCTAGCCACAGCAACACAGAGCTCCGCTCTGGTAGCAATGCCTCAGCGCTGACTCCAGTTTCTGACCTGAACAGAGGCACTGGTTATAGCCTACATATAGACATCCTACAGAGCCTTTGCAGTGCGCTTGTAACACCCACGCTGGATGCTTACATGGGAGTGGGAATCAGCTGCTCTCTGAAGGTCACCATTGCTGCTGGGAGCCCAGCTGGAAGTCAGGGCTCCTACTGAGCATCCTGGATGTATCCGCAGAATAAAAATTCTTGCCAAGGGATAGGATGGAAAAATGGTGGACAAGGACATGCATGTAAAGAGAAATACATCTACATGAATGTGCTCAGTGGGAACTAATTTGACTTTCATCCCAAATATTAGGTGACTGCAAGGTAGATAAAGTGGTTTTGATGTGGTTTTCTATAATTAGTATTCTCTTTTTGTTTTTCTATGGGTTTTCTATTGTTTCGCCTTTTTTTTTCTCTCTCTCATGCACTCTCTTCATATCCATGTCTTACTATTCTTCACGCTTCTTTTCCCTAAGGCTTTCAGTATGCTCCATCCCAGTTCTTCCCAATATAGCTATGCAAATTTACAACCCATATCATTTCCCATGACACTGCTTACATTCACAGGGCAAAAATCAGCCTTTTCTTGCCAGGTTATGCAGCCATCCTCCCTGCCACTCCTGAATGACTCTAGACTGCTACTCCCTTGAGGACTAAACTAGATTGGGATTTATTAAACCCTTAGCCCCCTGTTGATAGATGATAAATGATAAATGGCCTCAGGCAGTAGGCACTAAGGTGAATGCACACTGCTTCTTTGTAAAGGTACAGTAAACCAAGCTACAGAGTGCGCTGCCCCAGGCATTCCTAAACTATCTTGTCCTGTGTCAGCAAGATGCCTTAAGAACTCTCTATAGAGCTTTCATTGCTCCATTCTCCCTCTGCTCCCACCCTGTGCATTTCAATACAGTAAGGAAAGGATTTCATCCTTAATTGAAATTCCTTTCATCAGCCCAGATATAGCCTGAACAAAGATACTGATGTGAAAAAAAGCAGTCAAGAACATATCTTTAAAATGTCAATTTGCCAGTGACAGGCATAAAATGCAGTCATTGCAAATCAAGGCTCTAAACCTTCATTGTATATCACAGAGCTGCCACTCCCCCCACCATCCCTTCCGTAAGTTTTGATGCTTGTACATCTTTGTTTTCATTTCCACATTCTTCTCATAGTGTATTCACAGCAAATCTGATAGCTGTGTCTTGATTAAACTCCTGCAAACCTTACAGAAAGCTCTTTTAAACCCTGAATAGTGTAATTTATAGAATCATAGAATGGCTCAGGTTGAAAGGGACCTTAAAGATCATCTAGTTCCAACCCCCCTGCCATAGGCAGAACACCTCCCACTAGACCAGCCCCAATCTTAGGATTATCTTAGACTCACACATCTGAAGAAACTGGTCATTCAACTCTATAGGTTTTCTCTATTTTTCCTTTTTTTTATTCATTCTGGTAAAGTAATTGATGCACTTAATGCTACATGGGTTTACATGGCAGAAATCTCTACAATCTTGCTCAGCTGCAGAAAGAGAAGTGAGAAATTAAAGGTTTTTTCCACTAGTACAATGTAGGGAAGGATACACCCAACAGAAAAAAACATAGGTATGGGCCATCTACTGAAGGCTATATTTAGCTTGCTTACCCTAGGTACACCTTAAAGTTTTAACTATAAAGAGACCAGGGTCTGGCACTCTGGCAGCTTGCATGACTGGAAACATCCACCACCCTCACGAGCTTCAAGGCCATGCTAAGCACAAGGACCAGCTTAAGCTATCTGCAAAGGAAGCTGCTGTGTCGGACTGCTGAGGGTGGATGAAAAGCCACGGCCCCAGTCCTTGCTTTGTTTATGGCAGCATCTTGGAAAGGAACACAGTGCGCTGCTGCCAAGAGGGAGGCTGGTCTCTGTGGGGTGGAGGACCTGCCACGTCCCAGGAGTAGCAGTTACTGCCCCGACTCTCCCTTCCTCCTGGCAGCAGAAGAAGCTGCAAGGCCAGCCCTTGGAGCCCTGGGTCTCCTTCCTTGCTCCATCCCTTCCCTCCACTCACCACTTCTTCTGCAGCAGCGGTTTAGCATTAGCCTGGCACAGGTTTGTTGGGGGCAGCAACACCAACTGTTACATACCTATCTGAGCAACCTGAAACCAGCTCTGTGGTTCTGCAGAGCTGTTCACTTTAAACAAAGTTATCAACACGTTTTTATTACTCCTTATTAGTGCCTAGAGTTTGAGCTGTGAAGCTAAGAAAAAACAAATCAAAAGCTAAAATCTAATCATACAACTAAAGACAAGCAAATGGAAGAATACACGGAAACAATGAGACGCTGCTGGTGGAAGTGTATAATGTAGGTATCGCTTTCAAATCCTGATACCCTTTGGCTGCGTTTCTTACTTGAAATGCAAGTTTCTTACTTGAGGCCTTTCTCATACATCCTCATCATATGATCCCTCTTGATTTTTATTAACTCTACTGGCTAATGCTGTGCCAGTAGCATATCCCATACAGTGTTCTTGATTCATTGCCAAGGTTTTCACAGTGTCCCCTCACATAACCTTTCATCTTCTTCTCACTAGCACCAGAGTGATGTATGTCTCCAGTAAGTACTTAATGCCACCATCTGTTGCCCACGCATTGTCTTTTTCAGGCACGTCACCTTCCACTACATCTTCTTCTCTTGTGTTTGGGAGGGTCTTCGTCCACCTTCAGAGTGAATGAGTTTTTCTCTTTCAAATCCTTCCTTCAAGCACACCTTTGGCCTGAAACTGCAAAGGACTTGACAGTGACTCGCTGATGAGAACAACGCCAAGTAAGCAGCTTAATAGTGCTTCGTTATTTCTTCTGTACCTCAGTTTGGTAAACTCCAGTGCGATCTCCTGTCTTGTGCTCCAGCTGGGTGAAACATTGCCTTTCACTGCTGCTCCTGCTTCAGCATTCTAGAATGGGTCCGGGATACACAGATACTAACTTACATGAGCAGTAAGAAATAATACTTGCACTCTGCATGCACTATTTGTCCAGGAAATAAGCAAAATTGTATTGAGGAACTTCCTCGTCTGAATTTGGCACTCGTAACCAGCCCTGCAATCAGATGATGGCTGCACGTGTGCAGGTATTAGATGTGGACTGTTTACCCAGCTGTAACAGTCACACAGTTGGCAAGCGGCAGCAGGAAGTCAGGCATGGATAATGTTTAAGATACATAATCTTCACAATGCTGCTGCCAGGTGTCTTCTTTGGCTTCAATCTCACTGTCTTCTTGCCTATTCTTTTGTCTATCTAGTGTTCAGGAAAAGGAAGTGGAGCGCGATGTGCTCTGCCCTTGTGACAGGCACGGTGAGACCACAGGACATGGTGGAAATAATGAAGACATAACTAACCACTGTGTGCTCTATTTGTTACATTTACCTTTTTGGTAGCTATGTGAAGGTTTTCCCTGCTCACCTGAGGCATCCTTCTAGGTCCACCAACCGTTAATTAAAGGCTGATCATAAAAATCTCATAAATAATATTTTCCTGTAGGTTACTTCCCATCTCTTAGTGGGCTTGACAACTTGTTTATTATTAATCCTTGCACATTCTACCCTTGCAGGCCATATATTAACATGTAGTGAAGAAGCAGGGTACTTTCACTGCGACTTGGTGTTATGTTAGTTACAAGGCACAGCAGTAGGGACATCTTTATTTACAGATAATTAAAAAGATGACTTCTGCAGTAACAGACCAAGCAGAAATACTTGTTTTTCTTGAGCATTTGCACAGCATTCGGTCAAGTGAAAACTATGCAGATGCCTGCTGGCTGCAAAATGAAAAGGAGAAGAAAGCGCAGAGGAACTATGGAGTTGGGGGCAAAAGAGATTTGAGACAAGAGTGACCATTGGGCTGAAGCAGGAGTATTGAGGGGAACACACAGAGGAAAGATTCAAAACAGCTAGTCTTCAACTAGTAATTTCAGATGTTGAACTTAAGGAATACTGGCACATGCCCTATTCATGGTCTTTTTTGTCCACCAGAGCTGAGTACCTGGATGTAATGATGTTAGAAGAAGATTTGCACATCCTGGAAACAAAATGCTAGAACAAACCAAGTTCCAGGCAGCACCAGGGACAGGTTGCATGTGAGAGACACCAGGCTGCCTGCGCCCAACTATTCCCAGCCACCCCTTCATCCCAGCAAGCTGCAACACAACCCCCCAGGACTACTGTGGATCCCGGAAGGTTAGAGATGTGGCCGCCACTGAAGCAGCCCAAATTGATGAATAAAAATGATCTTAATTTTCAGTCTCTTAGGCACTTGTGTCTAAGGGGTCTCTTTTGACAACACAGGATATACACTAAACGAGTGATAATTTTAAGTCCTGATTGCTTTACTTTCTTCAGCTACAACCTCATGGACACTGTGTTTTCAGCTTGCCATGATGGCTGCAGTATTCATGAACTCGTTTTTTGTACTTCTCTGACCTTCTCATCCAGCATGATTTCCATTTCAGTCACTCCCTCTTGCTCCTTTCTTCATTTTGTTCTCAAGATTTTGGCAAATGTTATCTTTGAGGAGGCACCCACCGTGCAGGAACTATTTTATTGTACGAGAGATTAATGCAAGGTATGGAGAGCGTATGATGGGAACAACGAAGAAACTCTAATAACTAGTAAGGTTTGCACAGCCCTATTCACTCGAGGAGCAAATTTCATGACACTTCCCGTTGGATTCAGAGGACACTTTAATCTTACTATAAACATGACCTAAGGAAGGACCAGGGTGGAGCATGGGAAATATTGTGCTTTTAATTGTCTATTCTTTGGCGTAGCAATCTAGTTATGATATAACAGCCTCTGCTGTCTGGCTCCAGGGGAGTCATACAGCCTTTGAAAGGGTTCTGAGAAATGTTAGTTTCAGTTGGTGCTACATGCCCAAATTCCAGCTCTTATCTTGGTTTCAGTGAGTGTGCAGTGAGAGGGACGCACAGCGGCAGCACTAGACTGGCTTTTCTCAGATCTCATCAAATCACTTCTCAGGATATATCCAGCATCTTCTCAGGGTTGTATCCGTCTTCCTGCAGAGTATCAATAGTGCCTCTTGTAACAGCATAGGAGGGGCTTGAGGCCGTTCGTGATCCCCAAGGAATTTCATAGAGTTCCTCATTTATTTATTCTCTGTTTTCTTTATACAGATTTTTCTGTCACACTCTATGGAGCAGGAGTCCCTTTCATCATTTCATCGGATGTCTGAACAGCCTGTATGTGGGGCACATTGGCTGTCTCTGCCACCTGAAGGAACCCAGCGTCAGTAGGTGGGACATGCTTCATTTCCCTACCCCATCTCTGGGCCCTGTCACCCTCCCAGCAGGACACGCCTGGGATAATAAGCTGGGTGTTCTCTGTCCTCCAAAGGAAGCAGTCCGTCCATGCCAGTGGACATGCTTTCAAGCTGGCTGGAGATACATAGCCTTCATTTTTTCCCTTAGAAGTCAGCGTAGACACAATTATTGATGGCTGAATTTAGGATTCCCAGAATTCCCATTGTTAGCAAAACTAAAGATTGATGTGGATGGGGGCTGGTCTCACTTTTGACATTCCAAAGACAAGGGAATATCACACATGACTGAGTCTTTTGTATACGGTTTTTGAACTAACTTCCTTAAAGCTGGCAAACGTTAGCACTGAAGGAGAAGTTCATCTCAGGCTTGTCACTAATGAAATGATTGCAGCTCAATGTTCTTCTTGAGGTTTTCCAACTTTGTTCCTCATAGGTAGCAAGTTTGGTAATGGACACAGATTAGGAGAGCACGTTCACCCCTAAAGGCATGCCTTAAGTCACAGCACTGGTTGGATGTGCAGAGAATCACTTAGGTTCGAAAAGACCTCTAGGATCACCAAGTCTAACCTTCGTCCAATGTCTCCCTGACCCCTAGACCATGTCCTAGAGTGCCACATCTACTCGTTTTTTTAACACCTCCAGGGATGGTGACTCCACCACTTCCCTGGGCAGCCTGTTCCAATGCCTA
>JAVSBS010024843.1:4387-19283 GCA_033124195.1 Coracias cyanogaster | reverse complement strand
TCTAGTACGACCAGAAAACCCTTCCAGGAGAAGGAACCTCCTGGTTCTGGTACATACCAGAAACAGGTATGTACTAGCACGAAATGCAATATGGGGCAAGAAAAATAAATAAGTCGTGTGTCACTTTTCTAATGAAATGGGTTAAAATCTAAGAGTTTGGACACTGCACATCTATGGTTACAAAGCTACAGCTCTGATTTATATTGAGTCAAGTGCAAGCTAAAATCAGGCCTGGCTTTCTAGATTGCCTTTGGGTGGAAATGAACATATTCGCTTTAGCGATGCGCTTGGGTTGCTTGACAGGCCCATGGATTTGTATGACACCAGCTGCTTCCATATCAAATGCTGTCCACGTAGTTAAAATTAGCCCGATCATATTTCCTGGAGGGGTTCTGGCTGCACGGCCCACCGTCAGGCTGTGTGTGGGCTCCCCAACAATGAAGAGTTCACCGCTTGGCATAAACCAGGCACACGGTACTTTGTGGAAGCCCGAATGGCACGGCTAGTCAGTTCAGCTAACCTTTTCTCCTCCTTGGACACAGGGTATGGCACACGTCACTGTCCCGGGAGGTGTTTGTGACAGCTTAAACAGTCCAGTCTTGATGCTTCCTAGAGGCAGAAAATAACCATTAGACCATGTGTATGTTTATTTTTCATTCAAAAAACACCTGTGTGAGTTGTTTAATTTTATGCAAAGCCTTTGTGCCAGCTCAATTTTCCACGAAACAGCTTGGGTTTAGTAAAATTATTTCCCTACAAAATGCTTCCTTTCGCTGTACAGTGACAGCTTAATTTAGGCAACTTGAATAATGACTGGTCTGGGAATTGGAGCTTTTAACTGCTTCATAGACTACACCTTAGAGTTCTGCAAACATGCCTCTAAACTACAGTGTTTGGCAATATTCTGATTATTTGCACTTTGCACACATGGTTTATGCCTTGTGTAAAAGCTCTGAGGCTGGACTAGTTTTTTAGCATGATTTACAGTTTCTCTGTTTTGAGCTTCATGGTGGTACTACAGCATGTGGGATGGGTTGACAGTTCTCTGACCACTGCAGGTCTTCCAGGCTTGGTTATATGCTGCACTCCGGTTCCCAGCAGTTTTGGATAACTATCACAAGCCTTGCCGGTGGAACCAGAGCTGTTGGTATAGACTCAGACTTCTAGATGCCAACAGCTGCCCCAGCTTCTCTGGTGAAGCGATCAGAGATAGGGCCTGGCCTAGACATAGGACTGAGAGCAAGAGCTCCTCTGTCAGGAGACAAGTGAGCTAAAAACATCTCTTGGCATGTCAGGGAAACCAGAGATGAGAGATCTTTAAATAACACCCCCCTCAAGCAAACAGTCTCCAGGGGGATCCTGGGTTTCTTGTTTAATTGTGCAAGTTCAAATTTCTCCCACTGACTTCACTCCGCTCGTGGAAGCGCTGGCACTGCCCATCCCGGCTGTCAATGGCTGGAGCAGGGGCAGACTGGGCAGCAGCAGAGCCCCACCAGCAGCTCCATCCAAACACGTGCCCAGCGTGAACAGTGCCAGTGGTGTTGCACCAGGACAAGATTTTTAGGCCGGGATTCACTGTGGGCACAGATACGAGGTGATAAGTGCAGCAATGGGTAGCCTGGAGGACTATGTGCTGTCACTCCTGTGCCTGGGGCACAGGCTGGAAGCCACTCTCATGGCACTAGGGATCAGACAAGGTGCATGAAACTCAGCCACTCACCTCCGGGCAGCTCAAGGGCCTCATCTGCAGTGGAACAAGAGGGCAGGCAGGCTCAGGAGCTTTGGTTCTTCTCCAGATCCACCATCTTGGATGACATCAGGGCCTACATGGCAGACGCATCAGAGCACCAGTCAGAATCTGCTGTGGGACAACCACTCGAGACACACCAGCGTGACAGCAGTTGACAGAACCTACAGCAGGCACATGCTTTGCATAGCACTCCAGAGAAAATGTTATGCAGACTGTGCAGAAGCTACCCCAGATTCCTCTTTGCTTCTGAGTGCAACTTAGCTACTGCTGTCAGTCTATAGACGTCCCATTTGAATGTGTTCTCACCTGAGGATATACTTTTTCTTCGTTTCTATTCAAAACTATTTAAATGAGCTAAGTAAAAGCAAGAGGCTCTGGGACGGAAAAGGCTTTTCCTATGTTGGTAATGGCTAGCAGAGTGCAGACATCCCGCGCTATGCTGGCTGCTCTAGCAGCCACCATGCACACGGTGCTATTCACAAAACTCCTTTTCACAAAGGAGGGATACCCGTAACAGGTCTGGTCTGGGGACAGCAGAGATCAGAACGTGCCATGTTCTGCAGGAAGCACGAACATAACGGTACAGCCACTGACCGCAGACGCAGCTAGTCATCCTTGGAGCACTGGATAGCAGAGCCATGGGTCACGACGCACAGTGACATGCACTGACCACACCATTCCGATCTTCTCCTAAGCCTGCCGGAATGACATATCCACCTCCTTGGAAGGTGTGCCCCACACAAAGTACCAAGCTGGCTAGACTGCACTCTCCCCTCTTTGGCCTCGTTAACTTAATCCTCCTTATGACTCACAGGAGAGTCATCATTGTATTCGAAGGTGGAGAGGTGAACTTGCTGGCTGAATAGCGTACCATGGTATTTTCTGTTTTTAAAAAAGACCGTGGGTTGTCTTATGTATTAAGGCTGAGGTTCTGCTTCACTATTCACTGCAGGTATCCAGGGAGGAATGGGGAAAACATCCTCCAGCAGCCAGCAGTGAAAAAGAGAGCTGGAATTTGATTCATTCCCCTCCTCATGGACAGCCAGGCGAGTGCAGGCAGGAGGAGCCGCCGGCTCCTGGCACCCTGCGGCTATAAGAAGAGGAGCTGCTGGCTCAGATGGCTCACAGATTTGTACCAGGCCAGAGGAGCCCAGCACTGCCCCAGTGCATCAACTCTCAATCCCAGTACTGACAACACAGAGCTCTTCGGAAATAGTAATCCATGAGACAGCGAGCCTGTGGGTGTTTCCCCAGAGCTGTCAGGAGATAACTTTGTCTAGCTTTGTCACTATAGAGCATCCTAGCTGCAGAAATAGCAGTTTCCAGGCTCTCGAAATACCATTCTTTCCATGGCACTGAACGCTTGTCCTTAGGGTCCACACAAAGGACCCCCAACCTTCAGCAGCCACTGGGACGTGCCGGCGTAACGCGAATGCCCAAGTTACGCACAGCCCAGGCAGCAGAGAGCAGGCGGGTGCAGCAGGATGCCCAGGGACTCTACAGATTATCGCCTTTACTCACATTTGCGTGTGTGCTCCGCAGGTTACAGCGGAGTAACCACACACCAGCACCTTTGTGCACCTAGACTCCCCAGGATCTGCAGCCTTCACGTGTCAGGCAGCCTGGGGTCAAAATCCTTCCACATTCCTGCAATGCTCTGGCATGCAAAGAAGCGGGGCAGGCTTGGGTGTTTTTTTAATAGGGAAGAAAGGAAGCAAATGACCAGGATCTCTGTTTGACATGAATCTACTTACTTTAACGAGTATGGAGCCTCATGATTTCAAGTGGAAGCTTAGCATCTCTTAAAATAAGCTCTAGGCGTCTTTTAATGTCGGTGTTTAAAAGGGGATTTAGTCACTTGATTCTAGGAACTCCAGTTTGACTCAAGTGTCCAATATCTGTCGGCAGTTCAGCTGTTATCCAAATAAGGTGAGGGAAAGCCAGGATTTTCCAGCCCTGAGAAACAGCTGTACTCAGAAGAGGCACGTAATAGGAGGGACAAAATTAATTCACTCTCAGCCCTGGTTCGTGAGCCGTTCCCAGCCGCTGGACGAGGGGACGGGCTCTCGGCGCAGGTCCCACAGGGCTGCAGGGAGCACACCCCGCTAGGCGGCCCCAGAGCCACGCCATGGGGGGACCTCTGCTCCCATCCGGGGGCTGGACCACCAGACCTTCAAAGCAATCACAAGGGGATTTGCAGCAAGACATATCAAGGCCCAATCTCCTCACGCTGAACATGGAGTGGGATGTATACCATGGGCAATAACACCCTGAGTAATGCACCCCTGCTTGCTGCCCATGGACACCAACATGGGCTTATCAGCGTTAGGTTAATGATTGGACTCAATGATCTTAAAGGTCTTTTCCAATCTAGGCAATTCTGTGATTCTGTGAACATCCCACAGACTTCACGGCCCCATGAGCCACGTGCAGGGTGTGTTTGCAAATGCTCACCACCTCAGCGGGAACATGCCTTAACCAATTCCAAAATTAAGCTCTCTGCCGTGCTTTTTCCTATATTAAGGCTACTGTTGCCCAAATGCCATTGCATTCAGATCACTGACGTTCTTTTCCTTCAACAGCCTGCTGTTGATGGACAAACTCATCTTAAGCTTAGCAAAGACTTTCAGGCGTGGAGCACAGTTCACACGTTTCAGCAGCCGCGCTGTTCTCCATGCTCAGAACTTTTTGGTAATCCCAGAAGGAGTCTCCTTGAAAGCCAGCGTACCTTCAGCCCTTCCTGAACAGCATGCATGGAGACGCCCACAGCAGTGCCACACACCATTTTTGAAATGCAATAACACCCTGAGTACATGCACCCCTGCTTGCTGCCCATGGACACCAACATGGACTTCATCAGCGTTAGGTTAATGACTGGATTCGATGATCTTAAAGGTCTTTTCCAATCCAGGCATTAAAAACCTAATCTACAGAATTAAAAACCTAATCTACTTTTGTCCTACAAGTTCTGAAAATGGCTACAAAAAACTGGTCTTTGAAATGTACTCAGTGCTCAGCTGCATTTCTATATTTTAGAAAGATTCTCAGCAAGTTTCAAATCCAATCAGGATTCTGCAGTTTCTGTAAATACCTTATCAATGGCTACGATAACCTCTTCCAGCTATTTGCTTATTTTCAGAATATCTTAACCAATGCAAACCGGCCCTTCTCCCCACCTGAAGAAATCATTCCACAGTTTGAAACTATCCCAAATTTCCCTGCAATATAACTGGTCATCTCAGGATTCTCAGTGCGTGGGAAGAGAAACGAAATCTCTCTTTTCCCACTTCCTACAGAAGCCTTGTTATTCACACCCCAGGAACAACAGTAACTCACAACTAGAAAGCTCACTGCTGAAGTGGTGACAATTCCCCCATTTAGCCATATGGCAGAGAAGAAACACAGCTCCAGACAGAGCTTTCTCCGGCCCACTGCCTTGGGAAAGCCTCATTCTTTGTGGTCCTATGTTCATGTCACTGTTAAGACGTATAAGGTATTGCCGCAAGCGTCTAGCACACGCTCCCAAAGCTCGAACACCTCTGTGAAAATTTGTAACACCATCAGGTCCATGCAGATGGCTTGCAAAATGCATCACTTCCAAATTGACTGAAGGTTGTTATCCTGTATATCTATTTGGGACTGTTTTCTAAATAACAGACACGCTGGTACATGAAGATGACGCAGTCTAGGTCTGCCTCGCTCCTAAGGGTAAATTTTAAAGTGTCCTCCTCCCCCCTTCACACACTTTTTACGATGCAGTGTATTTCAGATCCAGCAGATGCTCATTTTGTTCCTGAAACAGATCTATTGGGTTTTCCATGATCTAAACACCTGGCAAAAGGGCTCCATGCAGCTTTAATATTTTCCAAGCCCTGTGTTAAATTTGTCCTCATGTTGCATATAGCATAATTCTGCAGCCATGTCAACTATTCAGGTAATGCTAGAATGTCGTCATTATGGTTTGTGTCAACAGTGTGATCTGTATGTACCTTGTAATCATTCTGGTGTTGGGTTGCAAAGGTCCTTGGGCTCTTCATTTGGCTGACTCTAATTCTGTCCTCTTCACAAAGATCTACAGTTACACTAAGTAAAGGCTGACATTTACATGAGACACTAGGACTGCTAGAATGACTCACCAAGGTAAAATCTTGGCTATGTATGCTTTCAAGGGCGTAAGCGGTACAGTGCCGACATTTCCACCGACCTGCCCCTGCGCTTAGCAGGGCACACATGGACGGAGGGGCACATCACGCGTGGAGCTCGGCAGGACTTGGGAACAGGATCTCAGGATTCTAAACACAGACAGTTAAAGCAGCCTGGAGCATCGTTCATAAAGAAAAGGAGACACATCAGAGAGAAAGCAGCTATCTCAGAGTGACCTTCCAGTTTTTTCTTGGAAGCTGAATGACCTCCCCTCATTTTTACTGCTAAGTTTGACAGCCACATACACCTTCATAGAGAAGACAGCTTTGTGCTTGCACAGAAGCCCACTGTTTCAATCATGCGAAACCAAACAGTAGTAGCAGGGATGGTCAGCATTGCAGCCAGAGTCTAAATGCTCCCAGTACATTCACTCTCCTACATTCACTTTGCCCTTTAAAGCAGCACCTGCCACCACATTCAGCACCCCTGAAAGTCTTCTGGTTTACTAAATATCCCAAGCCCCAATGTCATTAGGTCTCCATCAGAACCAGGCACTTCAGAATAAAACAGGGACTGTTCCAGTGATGAAGGTTATAAGCCTTTCATCTATTCCCTTGAACTTTTCTTCATCCAAATCCCAATGCGAACAGTGAAAGTATTCAACACGCTCATGAGGAGCAAACTGAAATGGAAGGACCACAGAACATGAGAGGAGAGCAGCGCTTCTAATGTAAAGCATGCATGTGAAGGATGAGTTTGTCTACAAACCAGGGTGATGAAAGCAATGTGGATGTCAAGGATGGCTTCTGCTTTAAACAGTAGACACCTACAGCAGCCAAGTACAAACAGACTTCCCAGTGATGGGGTCTCCTCTCAACTGAACTAGTAAGATCTGCTTTGGCAAGAGATTAGCCTGGCCTTCCTTGAGCACTGGCAGCTGCAGCACCACATATATAGCTTCCTGCATTCACCGTGCAAACTCTGACTGCTTGGTGTGGTACAGGGCATCAGTCCAGTTTCACTTGCAACTTTGACAGCCATCACCTTTGGCCATGGTCTCTGCCATGTCAGAAGGTCTTAGCAGTAATCATCGCATTGAGGAACTAATGCCATGCAACTGAGTAACTGTCTTGAGCACAAACTCATAAGCTAGTGCTATTCCTACTCAGCGCTAAAGTTCAGGGCCTGTTTTATTATGGCTGAAAACTTGTCAGAAGCTGTTCTTATTCCTTATTCAGTTCAGTGGATCGACTTCCCTCCAAGATCTTGCTTCTTGCCCCAAGTAAGATGCACCCAACCTCTCTGAGCAAGCTTCCTGGAGTGTCTCACTGTGCTTCGATGTTAAACCACAGCCTACTACAGATGCCCCTGACCACTTCACTTACTCTTGCTGAGGGGCGTGTCTGTTTCTGTGCATGTCTTTCCTGATTCCAGACCCATCATGTACTTCAAGATAGGGTGGAACAAGCAAGTGTGATGGTGTCTCTACAGGAGAATTAAGTCTTTTATTGTACAGAAAAAGAGGGGAGCACAGACTCTCCAACGCAGCTTTGTTAATGCTGTTTCAGTTGTGTGAGGAGATCTTTAAAGCAGGTACGTCAGCCCAGGAACTCCTTTCACAATCTGCACGTCTGATTATTCATCGCCCTTTTTCTTTGGGAGAAAATCAGAAAAAACCCAAATCAGCCTCTGTCACAGGTCATGAAAACTGACTATACTGACCCTTATCTGCCAGAGCGCAAGCAAGCAATGCAAACAGCATCACGGGGATCTGTGGTGGAGAGCCGCCAAGATTGGTTTGCGGCGGGAACCCAGGGCAACGCAGTAACATTGGCTTCCCAGGCCCTCTTCCCACATCCAAGGGCTCGGGATTATCCAGCAGTCCTTGCATCACGGCACAGCCCCGCTGATGGCCACATGACACAAGCTTGGACATGGGCCATCCTGGAACTGCTTGAGAGATACTTATAACTCAAGAGCAACAGAGAGAAATATGAAGGCCATGGGTGGTGCAAGCACATGTGTAACCACTTTGCTGGATCAGGGCCAAAGGTAACATACTGAGGTTTGGATGAGACGCACAGTGACATGTTCTCATCACAGATTTCTGACTGCCTTACAGCAGCGCATTGTCTCGCATGGGACGTCACATGGCTATACCAGTCAAATGCAGCTAGACAGCAAAATATCCTTCACTGTAATCAGTTATGACTGTTTTGGAGAGCGGCAAAAAGCAGGAGAGAGAGAGAGAATAGACCTCAAATTATTTGGACCAAACTGCTACGGAAAGCCTCTGAAGAGTTCAAACGCACACACTGATTTTATTTGATGAGGTGGGTTTTTGTAGCTTACTGACTTGTTCGAGGTAACTAAATCCTAGTCTGTTGAGGTGCCTCTGTATCCCTACACCAAGCACCCATCTGCGCCTCTACAAATGTGCCTCCAAGACACGGTGACAGTCAGCGAGAAGACTCCAGATTTGAAGTTACTCTACTTACCATGCTACAAATGCTTTAAGTACCAAACAAAACCGTACAGAACCAGAAGCATCGAGTGCAGGATCCAGACCCTGAAGAAACACGTATTTGCCTGACCTAGTGCACTGTTGAGATGCAAAGAAACAATTGTAACCTTAAGGAGAGACTTCTTACCTGCCAAGCCATCTCCTCTCACATCTAGTTCCTAGCAGGCTGCAAACACAAAGCAGAGCTGCCACAAGGGCGGTGGTTCAACAGGCGAGGAGCTCACAAGGGAACAGTTAGAGTGGCCTTAGCAACTGATCACTAAACAAGAAACAACTTTGTAATCATCTGCCAACACCTTCAGGTACTGTTTGCATGACCACAGACATGAAGGTAGGGCCTGGCGGTATGCAGCAACATCATCTACCACATAACACAGAATAAGGCTCCAAATCTGACACCGCAGGTGCTGAGAGTGGGAGAGGGTTTAATGGACTGGCTGGTTTCATGGACATGGAACGCAAATCCCAGGGCACCCTTTAGCAAGTCAGCAACTCAGGAGTATTGCATCACGCCAGATCGGTGGGGCATATATTGCTCCTATGGCCAGCAAAGAGCCAATTCAGTTCTTTCCATGCCTTCTCCTTGCTGACAAACCAGGCTCAACTCCTTCCCTGGAGCTGTAGCTCAAGGCAGACAGATGTAGGAGCAGCATCTCCACGTCTTGCACATGCTGCTGTCTCTCAGTCCAGAGCCATGCGTTTGATGTTCACTCCAGAAGCAGAGCGTAGGTCAACAGCACCGCTCCAAGTTGTTTATCGGGACCGGCATTTTTAGTGATGCAACATGAGATCATTAGCCTGCAATACTTCACCAAGAAAAATCTCTCTTGCCGTAGTAAAAGGGAAACAAAGATGAAACCTGTAAACCCTTTATTAAAGAGCTATTAGTAACTACTTTTTTGCTTCAATCCAGCACGCTACAGCCCTTATGTGAGGAGGATCCAGTAGCTGATTTATGAGGCCCCATTTTCACTTTAGCTAAAGTTACAAGGGTTTTCTTTAGACTCTTCCATCCAAATACAGAAAACTTGTAACTCCACCATGGAGACAGGTTGCCTGAGTGACTTGGGTCTTTTACAAAGGCCTGTTTCAATAACCTTGGTTAAACGTCTCCATGCTCTGGAGGTGACCTGAGTCTATGCTCAAATACTAAGGATGCTTCTCTCTGGCATATACCACCTGCTCTTCAACCACCTTACTCTCAGGTCACAAACAGAGCCACCACTGTGTTTACAAGGAAAAGAAGATAGTTCTAACCACACACTGATTTATGTTTGTCTCTCCAGGTTCATAGGGTAAATCTGAAGGCTAAGCCTCCTCACAAAGTCTCCGCATCCTGGCAGGGCCAGAGGAATGTCACAGTAAGTGCAGACATTGCTGGGTGAAATACACTCAGCCTGCTAAAGTCTCTGTCTCCATCCTGTCCTGTTCGTCTTTCCCCAAATGCTGGGAAAAACCAAAAAGCCACCAGTGTTTTGCTGACCATTGGTTCCTCAGCCAATGAAGTCTCCAGCAGCTGTTCAGTTCACCAGTTACACCAGTTTAATTCGTCTGCTATTTATTGACCCTCAAAGAGTAGGTTACACATTTTAAAAATTATTTATAGTATTCCAGAAATATTTTGCAAGGAGCAGCTCAAGCACATCTCCAGCAAGTGCTTAGGAGGCAAGGTTTATCATGAATATCAAGATCTGGACCCCAAATTCTAGAAAAGGGCTTTCCAGCTTGGAACATTTCCTAGCAGGAATTGGTAAGAGAATCGATGGAGCAGGTGACAGGGCTGGAACTGCTCGAGGGGCTGCCACGCACCTTAGCCCTTTGTCAGCCTACTTCAATGATTCACTTCAGAACAGATAATAGGTTTAGAGCACACACTTGGTGAAGAGCTGGAGGAGTCCGACTATCTAGAGACAGACTCAATCTTAACTCAGGCTGGGAAGGAAATTGCTGATAACTTGGGTTATTTCAGAGAAAAGGCAGATTATAAAAAAGACCAGTGCCACGGCAAAACAAACCCAGGCACTTCAGTTACACATTTATACACAAGATACATGGTTCAAACACTAAATGAGACAGATATGAGTGCACACCAGTGCTCCACCATGGAACAAGAACACATCTTGCACTGCAAATATTTGATCATCTTAAAACTGCCTTTCTTGCTTAATCAGAGATCTTACTGTAACCTCTGCATCAGCTGAGCTTTAAAGGAGGATGTCAGGACCAAGTACCAAAGCTCCCGCTCATTTCTCTACATTCAGCCTCACTGTAGTTACCACATACACCACACAAGCTAAGAAGAGCTAAATCTGGGACCAACTAAACCAGGCAGGGATCTCTGTAGAAGGGGAGGACTACTGTCCAGCAACACTGATCTTTATATAGAGACTACAAGATGTTGGCAACTAGTTGGCTTATAGCGGTAAGACCAGCAACATTTACCAGTTATCAGCTCCTCTCTCCACTAACTTGGTGTTCACAGCCAAGCGACACGTTTCCTCTTGGAGCACTTGAATGGAGACTCTCCACAGGGTATTATTATCACACAGTATCACTCTGGTTGGAAAAGACCCTCAAGATCGTCGAGTCCAACCATCACCCCAACACTATCGCATCCACCACCTAGCCCTGTCCCCCTGTCCCCGCATCTTCACATCCTCAAGATGTGAAGACGCTGCCACATGAACAGCAGAAAAAACACTGACCTCCTGTTTCAAAGTAAAGTGCCAGCAGCACGGCTGGATTTCTGCACAAGACATTCAAGCTGTAAAAATCACTTTTCTTTGCTGTACAGATGCAGAGTCCCTCGGCGAGCCTGAGCGGGTCTGCCTACGGAAGCACACCTGTGTTTACAAAGGTAAAGAGCACAGTTCTTCTGGACCACACGGCTTGTTATGCAACTACTAGAATTAAATCTTGAGTTTTCTTGCTCTACAAGAAGGTATTTTGAGGCTGGAACATTTGCTCATTTACAGCTCAAAAAAAGCCAACGTGCTTCATTAGTGATGCTGTCAAACTAATATCTTAATTGGTAAATGATGCAGACAGACAAACCACTTAGATGAACTCATCTCATTTACTTCCTACAAAGGAGGCTGAAGTGGAAATCCCTCATAGTAACCTCCCTTATTATGTTGTATCCACTGGAACAGATGTTTTTCCTGCGCTTGTATCTGTACTTAAATGCATAAGCAAGATAAAGCCTTTTAATGAGCACAGGTCTACAGGTGAAAAAAACCTCCACTCACAACCCCCTGCAAATGCATTTAGAATTAAAACAGCTATTGGAAGTAAAATAAAAATACGGGCACGAGAGCATCCTCTTCACTTGAAGGGTGTATCATTCCGCAATAATTGCTACCATGGGGCAATACTTATGTCAGCCACTTAACGGCAATTTTTCCCCCTCCAGGTTCTACAAAACATAAGAGCTACAAAGGGGCAATTAGTAGTATTTGAATGTCGCATTCGTGCTACACCCACCTTACAGGTTCACTGGTACAGAGAATATGATCGGATAATAGATTCTGCTGATTTCCGAATACTCCGAAAAAGTAGGTATTGCTCTGTTTGACATAGGGTAATTTTATTGAGACAGTGATATGGCAGAAACAAGAATTGCTATAAAAATTAGGAGATGGTACCTGTTCACAGAGGGAGGGTTAAGCTTACAAGTATCAAATGACCTGAAGTCACAGACTGCTGTAGAGAGCCAGCAACACACGCGCAGATCAGGCACAACGGGAGGAGACTGCCATTAATAATAACTGCTAGTTATTAACGCAAGTACTACTGAGCCACAGAGGCATTGTCACTCTATATTACAACTACTGATGAGCACAGGAATTAAAAAAAAAAGTAATATAAGCACATTTAAAATAATTTGTGATACCCCCAGGCATGAGGTCATAGCTCCAGTGGGCAGAACTCACAGCAACTAACTACAAAGTCAGTGGAGCTCTTCCTGTATCACCTCAGCGCAGAGGTGTTTGTCCCATCAGGTTCCAGCCAAACCTAAGCTCCCCCTGCCTGGGTGGTGTTTCTCTTGACAGACAGAAAGGGAAATCAGTCCTGTTGTAACCGGGGTGACAGCTGAGGTGGGAAATGGAGTGAGGGCTGAAGGTCTTTCTTTCATTCTGGCATGATAACCATTTAATTTTTTTCTCTCTTATTTTGAGCAGAGGCCTGTTCATCAGCAGTTCCTGGTAAGTACACTGCACATTTTTTGTTAGACATCTCATTGGTTAATTACCCTCTACTTAGTTTTTCCCAGCTCATCCAATAACACTCAAAGGGTATCCAGAAGCAAGCATTAAGGGCAGACTAAGAGCTTCCAGTTTTTAGTTTTGACACAAGCACCTGAAAGGCCCTGTTTTGATTCACAACACAATGAAAAAGGTACCGTCCCCTTTACACTGGGTCAATGAAGAGTGGCGTATGTGTTAGGGGAAAATATATCAACCATCCTGACCTGTAACCTTTCCTGGGGTTTAAACTTGTGCAAGATAAGACAGAATTTAGCAAAAAAAAAGTGTCTTTTTTCATTACAGTTCTAGGAAGAAAGGCTCTTCCTTTGACTCTCCTCCTTCCGTATCCCTTAACTCCCTAAGCCCTTCCCATCACTTTTTTTCCACTTTCTTGCTGCCATGCCCCATCACTGAGTAACAGTCCTTCCGCAAGGACCAGTTCCTACACGCTCACACTTGGCTTTTATGGTACAACAGCATGCCTCAATTTGCTATTTCAGAGGAAGTCTGCACCCTGGTCATTACAGAGGCTTTTCCAGAAGACTCTGGAGTATTTAAATGTGTTGCTGAAAATGAATTTGGGTCTGCAGCATCCAGTGCACATCTCTGTGTTTCCCCAGGTAAGAACAGGGGTTTCTAAGCTGAGCAACTAAGCACAAGAGACTTTGCTGCTGCTCAGCGTCAGACCGAGTTGCAGCTATTTGCCACGCAGAAGCCAAACCCAAACACTTTTGTATGCTTGAGAGAAGAGAAATGCCTCAGAGATGCAGTCTGCTTGGGTACCTCTCAAAGCTGGATGAAAGTTTTTCTGCATTTCTGCTTTTAGCTCCTCTTCCACCTGGGTCAAGGATGACAAGGTGGAGATGTTGTTCCCTCTCACAGAGGAGTCTCATCCCTGAGATTGATCCTTTCAGGAATTCCAGCTCAGCCCAACACGTTGGCTGTGACATATGACTTGTCTGGCTCGTGCTGAAAGCCATCTCCAAACAGAACAGCACATTGCACGGAAACCAAAGCTCACCAGCCCTGGTGAGAAGACAGGTTTGGCTAATGCAGCTGGGCAGTTTTTGATCTATGCAGAACCCAAGCGGGTTGAACTCTCATCCACCCGCACAGACACACCAGTTTCCCTTCCCCTCCTACTGCAGTGTGCTGTACTGGTGAACCACCACTGCTTTCTACCTGACTTGTGGACAATTCTACTTCCAGGAGCAAAAGAGCTGGAAAGCTTTGCGGGTGCTGCCCCTAGGCCAGCTGTGCAGGTCACCATGAAGAAACCCACCTTCCCTAGGAACAGCCAAACAGGAGCCAAGGACCGAGACGTGGCTGGCCTGCCAGCCTACAGCACGGAGACCCCAGGGCTGGGCAGTCGGGCAGAAGCCACAAGCTTTGGCCAGATGAACTCCAAGAGTGAAGCTGAAGATTTTCATGGAGCTTATGAAAATTCACCCCAGGCTTCACCCCTGCGGTAAGTCAAAATCACATCCCTGGGTTAGTTTTATACAATACTTAGGGCAGGAACTTTCTAGTGACCCCAGCAACACAACTGCAAAGCTCCTGGGCCCCATACCCCAACAGGGAAACATGCAGTAACCTCAGCTCTTTGCCTACATGACAATGGGAATGTGTAACACCTGCTCAGCTACACAACAGCACAGACTCCATTTGACAAAATCTGTAACTATCTAAATGCTCAGGTAAGTGCCTCATTGCATCTCCAGAAGCACCTATCTTTAAGTAACTGTAAAGCATCACTCCAAAATTTTAGCCTCTAGGAGACCTTTGGTTCCACAGCAGAGCATGAGGCAAAGATCACAGTAGCTGTGAAATTTCAAGGTACAGTTCTGTTGCCACCACCTTCTTCAGTAGCCTTGGCCAAGTGGCATCACCTCATGTTTCTGTTTCCCATTCTCAAAGACAGCAATAAAACCCAAGAGTCTGTAAGAGTGGTGCAGACAGCACCCGCAAAGGACTCTGTGGAGGAAAAGTACTGAACCGGTGACCCACCAGATAGAATGAAAACCGTGCCACACCATGGTGGGGACACTCCCCATTAAGGAGATTTTCCTCCAAGAATAAAGTGTTGCACCTTATAACAACTCTTGATCCAAATCCTGTCGCAAGTGCAGCTCTCAAGGAGCTTATTGCATTACTAGTTTTCCTGTCATGAAACATCAGAGATAACATGGCCTTTAAGTATTTTGAAAATATGGAGGCAATATTATAATCTGT
>JAVSBS010024842.1:0-23168 GCA_033124195.1 Coracias cyanogaster | reverse complement strand
AAAAGTGTTGCTCATTCTACCCATGCTAGTAGATGGAGTGATGGCCAACGCATTCCTCCTGGTGTATAAAAGCCCAGGGTGTCCTGTCCTGCCCTCTCCCCATCTGTGCTGGCATATGAAGGAGGAAAGTTTTTCTCCATAACTTGTCAATTCTACAAGAACCTGAGTTCTTTTCCATTTAAACTAATTTTAACACCAAAACATGCAGTAGGATTTTGTGTATAGACAACTGGGTTAAAACTGAATAGTCTGTACATCTTACAAATTTACTATGTAAATGCTTGTTTTCCATTTGCTATGTAGAGTTGCTTTCTTCATTTAATATTTAACTGTATTGGTACAATTAAAGTGCAGAGCAGCTCCCTGACCCCTTTTTTTTTTTTTTCCTTGTATCTCAGTGGGAAGGGGAAGCGTATCCGTCCCTTGCAGAATTCGAAACTAGAAATCTTGAGAGATTGGGTCTGGGTGTCTTGTCTTCATGCCAGCTGAACGCGCTGGTCCAGCAGCGCTGGAGCTGGATGCTCCAGCAGCCTCCTCCTGGGAGCACTTGCTGCTGCAAGCTCTGTTCAAGGTAGATGTTTGTGTGATGTCTGCAGCTGAGGGGAATGCAGGTGGCACCAGCTTCATGTCTGAATGAAAGTAACATCCGTGGCTGGCCAGTAGTGCCGTTCAAATGCTCAGTCTGAGTAAGCTGGGTGTGAGTCGAGTGGTGTGTCTCATGTCTGTGAAGCAGGCTGAGATACTCATGGGGTGGAAAAGCTGTGGATTCTGTGTTACTGCAGGTGTTCCTGAAGCATGAAATTAACCTTGCAGGAGTTAATTTTAAATACTGCGGTAGGACTCTCTTCTCATCCATTTGTTCTAACATCACGGTATTAAAAATGCTTGAGTTGGAGTGACAGAAGAAACTGAAATTTTATACTGAAAGTGTGTGAGCTGTTGCAGGTGTTTGCACAGCTGTTCTTGGTTTCAGTGCTATTTCATCTCTTGCATTAAATTTTGACAAAAATAACTTGGTGGGGATGGGAAGGAAGTGGGGTGTGGGACAGGACTGCTTTGGATTGCAATGTTGAGTAATGTAATAAAGCATTCTATCTGAATGTTGGATAGCAGAAACTTAAAAGAATTAAGTAGTCTGAGAATAAGTTGCTTTACTTTCAAGCTGGAAAATAGAGATATCTGCAAGAGGACCCTTAGTACCTGATGTACCACATATTAGTGGTTGATTTAAATACAGTTTCTGCTATTAAAAGTACTGTAAGGATAAGTCTTTCTGTTGGTTTGGGTGAGTTGTGTTTTAGCTTAACTAATGGCACAAGAAATGGTGGCACAGCAAAAGGGCTTCACTCAGCATTCAAGAACCTTCCTGGAAAACCTTCAGGTGCATCTGTGTCTGTTCCCTCCCTGGTTTCTGTTTGGGCCATCTGCACCAAAGGATGTGTCTCCAGCCTTTATGTTCAAAGGTGTAGAAATTCTGTCACTTCCTTCACAAAATTGAGGGGGAAAGGCAGCCAAAATCCAGGGAAGTAAAGAGTAGCTTAAAGCTCCCAGCCTGTAACCCCTGATGGCCGCACAACTGTGTTTTTTCCCCTGCAGTGCTTGTGGCAGCTGGTTCTCATGTGGGGCTCAGGTTAAGACCCGGACATTAACTGACAGGCTGAGGAAGAGCAAAGGTAAAGGCAAACTTACCCTGGTTGCAACAGACTTCTTGGGAAAACTGCCCTTTGTTTTCAATGAACCAGGAAGTTTACAATTCGAATGTTAAACATGTATTGGCTGAATGGTGAAAGTGACACAAGAGGAAGTGAAATAGATAATCCTCAAGGCTGGCTACTGAAAATCACTTCCATGCTGGCCGCACTGCCCACCCTCAGCAGCATCATTTAACTTACTGCACAGCTGAACGTGTGTCTCAATGAGCAGCAAGTTTTTGATGTCTAAAAACCCAAGGAATATTGTTACAGTCACATTTCCATCATATTTGGAAATAGACTTTATGATAGGCTCACACCCAAAGCCCGGTAGCCCAGAAAATGTTCAAAGAAGTAGTATTTACACCATTTTGCTTCCCTTTTTCAACATTACAGCCACAGGTATCTCCTGGGATGCTTTATCTGGACTTAGTGGCAGTGTTAGTTTTCAAAACAAGCTGCTAATATTTGAGATCTCTTCCACTAAAAGGCCACAACTGGTTCTTGCTGGACATCTGGAAGCTTAATAGCAATCAGAATTTCAATGTTTGACTCGGCCTGGAAACCTTAGGAGTTATTATTATTCTTTAATAATAAATCTGAAGTGCTTTTCTTCCCCTCATTTTGAACACAGGTGATACTGGTCTAGCTTACCCACCTTTACCCTTCAGTGGCTTGAAAAACTCAAAGAGAGGACATTGGATAAAAGGGCAAAGCATTACATTCCAATAAAATTATTAAGATAAACTCTCCTCTAACATTTCTTGATTTTATACAGAACCAAGCAGGCTACACATTCTTAATTTTAGTCTGAAGTAAAAGTAAAGACCTGAAAACAAGCTACAGCAACATTTTTTTGGTACCCTTGTGCTCTGTTAGAGGCTGTTGGGTCTCAACAGATTTACAGCAGCTCTTCTGTTCGGCAGCTTCAGGGTTCTCCTGCCCTGCTGCGGTCCCCCCCGTGCTGTTGGCACACCGTGGAGTAAAGAAGGGACGTGCCCTTGGGACCAAGTAGTTAAACTAAAAATCTTCTTAGGCTAGAAGAGTATTTTACCCTCCCGTGGAAGGGCTGGACAAAGCTCTCACCATTTTCACTTTGAATAGGAATCAAACACAGCCATCTAAAAATATTTTAGAAAATTTATTGAAAACTGACATACAAAGGGTGATTTGGTCCCAAGAGAAGACAGACCAGAATCAGATCTTCCATATTTCAAAATAAAGTTCTTCCTAATACTGCATCACATTTGCCATCCTGCCTGCAAACAGCATTCACAGAAGTCTTTTAAGGAAGCCAACAACAAATGAAACTTACAAATGAAGAAGTTTGAAAACATCAGTAGCTCCTTCTCTCTTGCCCTTCCCAAACGACTGCTACAGCCAGGCTTGCTCAGTCTTCCTGGATATTTGATTCCTGCTCTACCCCACTCTTCTCCTCCCCCATCCGTTTAAGCAATTTAACCCTGTTCTATCACAAGGGCAGAAATTAATTATGAAAATATAAGAAGCTTTCTATCAAAGCAAATTTCCTGGACAGTTTTTTGTCCCCACTTTATGGTCTCTGTCAATAGTCCACCACTATATTCTCATATCAGGTGGCAGAATAACCAGGGGTCAGTGATGCCATATGAACAGCAAACGATGAAGAGGAAATACATCTCTGAAAGTCAACCTTTGGTACAAACATAACAGGAAAAACGGGCTTAAAAACCATCTACAAAAATTTCTTCCTCTGCAAATTTAATATGTGATCTGTCATTTTTAAGAGGAAAAAAACCTGCATCTAGATTTGATGTATTTAGGCCTCCCACAGTTTTCTACATCTTCTGTCGTGATTTTAGTGTTGCTGAGATGGTTTAATCAGATTTTTGAATTTTTTTTATCCTTTCTTTTCAGTTTATTTAGTATTCAGAGCTATCAGCTAAAACAGTTCCAACATTGAACTTTCTCTATAATCCTGCAAGCTTGAAAACAGGTAATTACTTGGAGACACCCCATTTTCTACCCACTGTGACTACAGCCCTCCCCCAACGGCACTGCTTCACTTTACACTCCAGCACATCAAAGGCTGTAGGTTTTAAGCCTGTCCAGCAGCTTAACGGTACATGAGAAATTTCACATAGTCCATGCAAGAGATTCATAGCAGACCCTGAAATGAAATTAGACATAATAGCAAGATAAAGCTTCACACAGTCTCCAATTTAATACGAGATCCAGAATGGTAAAGTTATACACCAGAGTAACACCTACTCCAACGCTGGAATGTTTTTAGTGAAACTCTGAAATGTTTTAGCGAGAGGCAGCAAATTTCACACAACCTTCCACAAGGGCAGGGAGATAGACAGGATGTAACAAACAGGGCTGTCTTTTAAACAGAGCTTCTGCGGTCAGCCAAAATAAAGGATAACTGCAAAAAGAGAAGCTCAGTCTTACACTATCGACTACAAGTTATTCAGCAGTAAAAAAATATCATCACAAAGATTATCAATTAGCTGTGCAAAGGAAGAGTAGATGTTACTTACACCAACAGCTGCATTACTTTGGACTTGCTGCTTTTGTGTTGGCAAGAAGTCACAAACAGGCTGCAATGCCAAGACTCTGAACAGAACCAATTACTTGGAAGAGAAATTCTCATGAAAAGCCTCAATTCACTTATCTCTGAGAAAGCTCAAGGACTTAAGAACGGAAGATAAGACTCTGCCAGCTTAAGGGTTTTAAGCATAATGGAACTGTTGCACACTGAGGAAAGGTACAAGCAGTAACTCATCGAGGATTCCTTAACGCCCTAAGCGGGGTCCAAAATTCTTTTGGCAAACTCCTGTATAAAATACGTGACGTTAAGTTAATGGCACATGTTCTGGCTTAAATTTAAAGTCTACATTCCCTCAGGAAGAAGACAAGCATCTTCTTTACTTAACCACCAATGCAAGCAGTCTCAAAGTCTGGGACTTGGTTATAGACAATAATCAGCATTTGACCCTCTTTACGCCAGAAAATCAGCTCCCTGTTCTCTGAGCACTTACCATGTGTATCAAAATTAAAGAATGCCACTTATTTAATCAGAAGTTAAACTGTCTCCAACTGACTTTCCAACTCGATGCATACAGAGAATTACAGCACAACGTAAAATGTGAATCAACTGGCTGAGAAACACTTTTCTGCAAACTTTGCACCTTGTGGGGGCAGACATAAAAAAAAAAAAATCCACAAACACAATTTAGGATCCAATGAACCAAAAAATGACTGAAGCTGGTAGATACCTTGCACGTTAGTAGCTGGTTTTATTTTCTACAAAGCAAGGGGCTTAGTCTCAGCTGTAAGATTCCTTCCCAACCACACTGCAGAATGTGTCATTTCTACGCTTGAGCTTGCATCAGGTACAAACCAGCCGCAGCGGGAAGTGTGAAAAGCTGCATCTCCAGAGGGATTGTTTTTCTATCTGTGACTAGACTCAAGAGTATTTTATCCTTTCCACACCTTTTTGTAACTCAAATTAAACTAAGCGACCAAGCATAGTATGTGCACCAAAGTCCTAATGGCTCAGTAAGTGAAAGATGTGGCTTAAGCCACAGTTACATTCAATATTTGGATTTTATACTTTACCAAGGACAATTAAGAGGATATTTCACCATTAAGCAAGATGGAAAACTATTTCCTCATTCCAAAGGCCTCTGGATTACCTTCTTAGAAAAAACCAAAAATATTCAACAGACTGGAATACAGAAATCTTGGGGTTTTTTCAGTTTCCTTAAGAATGTGGATTGGCCACACACAACTTATGGTCGTTAGTAAGAAAACCAAAACCAAATACTAAAACTTCAGATTCACACATCAAACCAGGAAGAAAGAGGGAATCGGAAAACAGCAACAAAAAACATCAGAAGCTCACCACTTCCAGTCTAAAATCTGGCACTTACAACTCCATTTCTTCTTCTGCACACCCAGAGATTCCCAAACTAGCATACGGATCTGGAGACATGGCAGTCTGTTGGGGTTCAGAAAATGTTTCAGCCTGTGGGTCAAAAGCAGCTCTTGCTGTTGATTGTTTCGCTTGACACCCTTCTGTACTCTGCTGCTTGAAGTTCTTAACAGAAACAGGCTTCAGTTTATCTGTGAGAAATTCAGGAAGTGGTTTCCAAAGCACCAGCTCCATAGAAGGGCGGCTCCTAAAAGGGATGGAGTATCAGTTAAATTTAAGTTCTCCAAGCACAACTATTAAACGCAGAAGACGAGCGAGTATCTCCATCCTTTGTGCTAGCCTGGAACCACACTCCAGAATCCCTGCGCCGGTTCCCCCTCCCCCTATTAAATTCCCTCTTCCTTAACTACTTCCATTTCTTCTACTTCTAACTCTGTATTTTCTTTCTTTTCTTTTGCACCCAACTTGGTGACCACAGTTGGTCACGCTTCAGGACCACCTTCTTTTGTAAGTTCACATACATAGAAATCAAGAGATAATGGTTTATTCAACAAATTTCACTCTGTCCAAACGAAGAGTACAGAACAGACAGCTCGATGACCGCTATAGTTACACTTATTTCTCTACATTAGGATAGTTTTTCCTATTTTTGACCAGATGAATGCTCTGTTACACAACGCTGACTGCATCATGCAGTAATTAAGGACATCTCCACAGACATGAGAATGGGTCTCTCTTTTCATTTGCATGTGTTAGCTAAATAGCACCATGATTTCCTCCAGAACTTACATAGATTCTATTATTTTCTTTGTCAGGACTTCACCAAAATCCCTCTTCATCCCTTTTTTAAGGGTATCTGACAGGATAAGAGTGGGCAGATTGCTAACATTTCCATCAGCATGAACTTCCTCATCTTCATCAATTATCCTAGGAACGGAGGGGGAAGAGGGAGATAAAGACTATTGAGCATTCTGTTAACAGGCACAGTTAACCGCAGTTATCCGCTGCAGACACAGTTACAGCGACGTGCACTGCGTGGTACAGTGTCGACGTCTGACCCAGGCTGGGTACCAGAAGCAGCGGGGCCACGTGAACACGAGTCTTGGGCCAGTGCACCCTAAGAATGACCGTTAGCCACTCGAGCGCCTGTGCCACTTCTGGTACCTGAGCTAGCTTTGTTATCCCTGCATCGCCCGGCAGCACACGGTGCAGACAGACATGGAGAGAGAACAAATAAATCCACTCCAGGGGAAGCTGCACCATCCAGCCGCGTTATAAGAGTGAGTCTCGGTTACGCAGTAGCTTCGCCTGCTTAATTCCCCCTATCTTAACCTGGAGAATTATTGAAAAGCTAATGAATACGGTTCTTAACCTTTAACAATGTTGCACCAGTTTCACAGGGAAACAAAGCTGCAGCATTTAGAACAAACTGGAGTTAATCTCCTTTTTTTTTGGTAAACCTTTTAAAGCAAATTCAGGTGAGTAGCGGAGAAGGACAGGGAACAATTCTCCAAGAGGTCCAAAGCAGACTTTGTAATGCAGATATAGCCCGATAATAAAGACATATATCACTACTCTGATTTACCCATGAAAAAAAAAAAATCTAACAGTACCTTGCTTCCCATCACGCATCATCTATGGAGTTATCATCTAAAAAAAAATCTTGGTTTATAATTTTTATATCTTTTGGCTTTTCTGTCAACTGTCTGTGGTGGTCACGTAGGTATTCTGGAATACTACTAGCTCAACTGCAATCAACTGACGTCTACATGTACCATCCCCAGAAATCTTTCAAAGGCAAGAATGCACAGTACCTTTATTAAACGATGGCAACAGACTGCCCGCGGCCACCCAACCACCCCAGGATCAACCTGTATGGGATCTAATAGCAAGACGAACCCCAGTCTTACTGCACACGTGTGGACTGATCGCTCTGGTTCACCCTATTCTCTACACTGACAAAGTTACACCTATCTTGAGCATCTGGAAGTATTAATCACAGAATAAGCTGCAGTTGGTCAAAAAAAGCTGAGCTCAAGCCCGACCAGATAACATCATTTAAAATTTGAGTTCTGGATATGCACTAAAGAGCATAAAACTCAGTCATGGTGTACTGAGGCTGCATAACGATTGTGAAAAGGTGGTTATTTATTCAGCATCTCTTGCTCTAGCAGCCTCGATTTCAGATGATAGTACCAGCCCCAAGACTCATAGGGCCATAGGAAGCCTAAAAAGAAATCACTTGAACAGAAGGTTTACCTCAGACTTAGTAAGGTCATCACACCACTAAGTGCCAGATTTATCCCTTAACGCCCCCCCAAAAAAGGGAAAACTCAAAGCCAATCTCCTCAATCCCTGCATTTACCTGTCCTCAATTTCCTGAAGCTTCCTGCGAGCAACCTCGCATTGCTGTTCCCCCATTGTCTGATCCATTTCTTCACAGGGAATTTCTAACATGGCAGTTTCAGGACCGCTGCCACCATACTGACTTGCTACCTCCCCAGCTGCCTGCTGACCTGCACAGAGAATCCATTCTTCAGTGCTGGGATTCAAAGGACAATTTTTGGCTCCTGTCAATCTCTTCTTCCGCACAGGACAACTAGGAAACAAAACACATTTACAATTGTCAGAAGAGAAGTGTGGCATTCTAGAGGAAAAGATGTTATAGACCGTCACGTGCATTCTGACAGATTTGACACACTATGGAAACACAACCTACACAAAGAAAATAAATCCACCTTGCTCTCGTGGGTGCCCATGCAAAAAATCAGGCACACAAGTGATCAATAAACGTGATTTGGGCTCATGTGCAATTCCGCGGAAGAGTTCCAAATGGAAGCAACGACAGAAGTTCCCTTCCTGTGTATGGGGAGATGCGCTCAGATCTTTATAGAAAATAAAAAGCAAGTTACGATTTTTCAGGCTATAAAAGACAAATATAATTTACCCTTCTGCCTCTTCTTCAAGCTTATGCTTCTTTCCACAGCGAACAGCGACACTGCGAAAGAAAAACAAATGGTTATTTAACTTCCAATTACATCTTCCAGGGACACTGAGATTTTAAAACAATAGTTCACTCTCTTTTAAAATTTCCCTCGCAGCTAAGAGCCGCAGTCGCAGTGTGTCATCAGCCGTGGACAGGGTGTAAGTTTGGGACAATAAATGACCGCTGAGTTCCAAAGAAAGTCAAGGGTGGCTGTAATTACTCAGTTCTCCGAGGACAATTCTGTGCCAGTTTCGCCTTTCTTACGTTATTTATTTTTTTTCCACAAGGGGCAAGACCAGCTTCTGCTAAAATTGAAATGCTTCAAGAAGCAACACGTGAACCCCGTTCGGTCTCTTACTGCTCTTAATGTCCCACAGTGACACACTCAAGTTAAACATGACCAAACAACAACATTTTACGGAATAATTTAACGATTTTGTGCCCACATTCGAGACAGTCCACGAGCCTAAACACGCGTCGGGGCGCTGGTGAACTTAATCCCATCCCCTTCTCTTCAGAAGGCTCCCTCGCTCCCCACCGGCCGCGGCACAGGCCGAAACCGGCCCCACCGCCCCCGGGAGCGCCCGCGCTCGCTGCCGGCACTTACTGTCCGCGGCCCGGCTGCGGGGGCAGGCCCGGCGGGGCCGCCGCGCTGGTGAAGGAGCCCACCGGGGCCACCGGCAGCCCCTCGTTGTAACTCCCGAGCGCGGCCAGCGAGGCAACGTCGAAGGCGCTTTGCAGGCACAGGCCGGAGGAGCCGCCGCCGTCGTCGTTGCCGTTCCCTGCCATTGTCCTCACGGGCGGCTGCAGACGGCCGAGGCCGAAGGCTCCGGGCCGCGGGTCGTCCCGTGCGGCAGCGGGCGGGCCGTGCCGGTCAGGGGCCGCGGCCTGCGGGAGCTCCACGGCAGGGCCCGCGGGGACGCCCTGGCAGGACCTGCCCAGCGCGGCCATTTCCTGCTGCGGGGGACAGCGAGCGCATCAACGCCGCCCGTCCGCGCCGCCGAGCAGCGGCGGCCCCGCAGCGGGGCCCGGCTCCGGCTTTCGCCGCGCCCCGGCCCGAGGCCTCCCTCCCGCTGCCCTGGCCCGAGCCGCTGCCGCCGGGCGCAGGTGACTCGGCCCCGCGGTCCTGGAGCCGCAGCCGAGAGCGGCCGCCCGCCCGCGCAGCGCTCACCGCCGGGCCGGGCCGGGCCCGGAGCCGGCCGCCGGCAGAGCCCTGGTCCTTTCCAGGCATTTCGCCGCGCTCGGAGAAGGCGGGCGCGGGCACTATGGGAGCTGTAGTCCCGGGCGGCGGCGGCGGCCGCGGGGCACGGCGGGAGCTGTAGTCTCGGGCGGCGGCGGCCCGCGGGGTGCGAAGGCGTCGCCGGTGCCGCGGGAGCGGCCGCCATGGGGCGGCGCGGCCCCGGGCGGGGCTGTTCCCGCCGGGAGCGGGAGGTCCCTGCTCTCCCCGGCAGCGGCCAAGCCCCGGCGCCCGAGGGAGCGTCGGGACAGAGCCGCCTTTGTCCGCGGCCTGGCTAATCCTGGCGGGCGGCTGCCGGGGCCGGGCCAAATCCCGGTCAGGTGAGGAGCCCGGGCCCGGCGCTGCCCGCTCCGCGCTGGGCCGTGGGGAAGCAGCGAGCGCTGCCGGAGGCATGCCCCCGGAGCACCAGGTAATGGCCCCGTCGTGCTCTGCGGGAGCGAAGGCGGCAGCTCCCGGCGGGCTGACCGGTGCGGTGTCGGGCCTGGCTCCAGTGGAGGCCGCGCGGGTGCTGCGCGGGGACGCGCCCTGCAGCTGCCGCGGGACGATGTGAGAGCTGGACATCGCCGCCATAGAAACATCGCGAGCCGGCGAGAAGAACCCCGGAGGCTAGAGGTGGAGGGCAGAGCCTGTGGTTTAATCCCCCAGTACCTTCCTTTCTCCGGCACCCTCCATTCCCGTAGCGTAGCTTGCTGAGCTTTTCCGCGGAAGGCCCGGCGCGCCCATGGAGCAGCAGGCCCTGCTCAGAGGGCCTGGCGCGCACAGCAAGGTAAGGCGAGGCTCCCCCAGGACAGGCCGCGGAGCCTGCGGCCTCTCGGCGAGCGCAGGCCTCAACTTCTCTGGTCGTTCCCTGTGGACTTTTGAATAAAAATGCATTAGATGATCAGGCTTGCCAAGTTCTGTGTTTTCCGTAGGCACCTAGCAGTGTGGTAAAATGGAAGCTGCTAAAGCACCTTTTTCTGATTCTTATGTTTTATGTTGACTGTAAACTGAATTTCTTTTGTGGCACGTTTCTGAAGGAGGTGAAGGTGCATATAAACTGTCAGGAGTTAAGTAGCTTACAGAACAGGTCATGGTCTTAAGATACCAGAGCCCAGACTGCAATGTGGCGCGTTGGTGTGAGGAGCAGAGTGATTTGGGCAGGAGGAAATATGGACCTGGCATACCAGAACATTAGTTATGTGATGTATGTTAGCGGCCCTGGGTGTTTTTCTTTGTTTGTTCTCTGTTTCTGTTCGCTGGTGCCCCTGGGACACACAACATATGTTGGCAGTATTTGGTCTGAGTGTGCGGTGCTTGTATTTACCACCTCTAGTTTCACTCTTCCTACCGAACTCACTGCAGCCATTATTTATTAGTCTTAATCCATTGCTTTGGTTGTCATCCAGAGAAGTACTTTTTATTCTCAGGGAACTGTAAGGAAATATGAATTGGATTTTACTTTAATAAGATAAATTTCAACTTCTTCAGAATTTTGCTCTTGAAAGAAGGAAGTTTTGGTGAATTATCTTCAGGAAAGACACAGCTCTTTCAGAATACATTACAGTATCTGGAATGAATCAGTATTTCTAGAAACTGAACTAAGACTGAGAATAGTGAGGAACTAGTCTACATACCTTACTTTGAGGAATTCAGGGAGCACAAGCTTATTAAAAAAATTATGTGCAGTCTGTATGAAGGAAGAGGAAATTTGACCACAGAAGTGGCTTTAATATGCCAGACATTGTTGTGTCCAGCAGAAGTTAGACAAAATGATACTGTGAGATGAAATTAGGACCAAAGGTTGCTAAATGTTTGAACTGGATGTTATTTTTAGTACTGTTGTATTCAGTAAAAATGAGAGTCAGCAGCGCAATGGTTGTTCTGCCTACGCTTAATTGTGGTACTTGGAATTGTTGCATCTCTATAATTAAAGGTGGTGATTGTGGCCAAAGTCAACACTGCAGGTGTTTGAGAGTTTATGTAGTTTTCTAAACAAATACTTTCACTGTTCAGACCTAAACACATGATATGTTTCACCATGATTTTCTCATAAATGTCACGTCCATGTGGGTTCAAGGCTTTGTCTCTCTTCATGCCTGTTACTCTCTTCTGTTCTCTAGTTCCCCAGCTGGACCTTGTTTCTGGCTGTTTGTGCTGTTGGAATTGGAGGGACCTTTCAGTATGGGTATAATGTTTCCATTATCAATGCACCCACCCAGGTAAAATATCATCTCTTGTTCACAGGGTTGTTTTGCAGTAACGGGGGTATCCTGCCTGGATGGCCAAGAGGCCAAACACACTTGTACTGTGGTCACAGTGGGAACCAGAGCAGGCTTCCTCCTCTGAAGGAGTCTCGCTGATTTCCAAAACGGTTTCCTGTGAATTTGTGAGCGCCTCTCATCAGGGGTATTCTGTGTCAGATAGAAGTGCCAAATATGCGACATAAATACCTTTGTTAAAGTCTTTTCATAAGGATTAACTGAATAAGTAAGTAATGTCCTCCAGTTACACTTTTGACTAAAATAGCCCAGAACATGTAGAACAGAATAGAACAGAACATTTTCACTGCGAGGAGACGTACAAGGATCATCTGGCCCAACTGCCTGACCACTTCAGGGCTAACCAAAAGCTAAAACATGCTATTATGTTCCTCTCTAGGAAGCCTGTTCCAGGGTTTGATCACCCTTTCTGTAAAATGTCACCACTGGTGCAGCTTTTGACCATTCCCACATGTCCTATCGCTGGATTACTGGGAAAAAGGATAGTTACAGTTGTCCATCACAAGGCAGCTTACTGAGAAAGATCTTAGAGAGTCAAAAAGTTGCATCTGTAGTGTCTTGAGTATCTCGTAGGTATTTTCACCTGCCTGTTACTTTTGCATCCATTGCCATGTCCTTGAGGATTCTGCATATTCTGTGGATGGCTCAAGAGGATCTCAGCAAATGCTCTTGTGAAAGTGATGGGTATAATTTTCTGCTGTCAGCTGATTTATTTTCTCATGAAACTGTGAAGACTGAATTTGCAACAACACTGTATGCCTTTCACAAAGGTCAAAATAAGCTGTTTGTGAAAGAACATGTAATATGCTGGAAACAGGGAGAGTCCAAATTTCTTCTTCTGTGAAATCTTTGCTGGCAAAGAACAGGAGCCTCTGATTACAGAGACATGTCAGTTCAAGAGTGTCTAAAGACAAATTGTTGGAAACTGAGCATGTAGAATAACCGTTTAAAAGCTCTGACACGTGAATACTGTAAGAAAGGTGGAGGAATATTAGAGTTTTAGAAAGGGATTTTACTATGAATTGTTGGATTATGCTAAGGCAGGAAGATTCAAATAGTGTGTCAGAATGAGTCTCCTGTCAGTAAATATTTTTAAGTTTTGTGAGGCCTCTGTGCTCTGAGATGTTCCTAAAAAAACATAGGACCTACCCATCCACACTGTCCCCTCTTCAATCACAAGGACCTCAGAGCAGTAGCGGTGTGTGGAACAGTGTGTGGAACGGTTGTGTTTCTCCTCAGGTGGGGTACAGCCTCTCCTGAGGCAGCCTGTGAAACCAAGCTGCTCAGCCGCCTTTGAGATATATGGGGGGTAGGAAATGGTATTGTGGTCAAGGAAGATTCCGCTAGTCATTGGTGGTTATAGTGTAATACAAGATGATGTTTTTTGTTAGCTCCCAGAACTGGTTCTCAGGGTTGAGGTGCAGGTTGTTCATAGTGTGATGCTGTACACGTAACGCTGCGCATTCGTCGTTCTTTTCTGCTGCAGCACATACAGAGGTTCTTAAATGAAACCTGGGCTAGTCGTTATCACAAGGAACTAAATCCAGATTTGCTGACTTTTCTCTGGTCGGTCATTGCTTCTATCTTTTCCCTGGGAGGCCTGTGTGGAGCCCTTGCCGGAGGCAGCATGGCGATTCGGCTGGGCAGGTGAGTCACCGCGGCAGGCGCAGAGCAGCCTGGCTTCTTTTCCTACTTTCTCACTGGAATATGAAGTAAATAAATGGAAAAAGAGTGGGAGAAAATGTACCTTAAGTGACTGTAAATGTTTCTCACTTCAAAGCAGAGTTTTCTGGTAGAATTTTATAGTTTGTTCCAACGTGGTTCTAAAATATGAGCCCGGGGTTACAGCCTCCAAGTCTAGTCTTCCTACACTGAAATCTCAGTAGGAGTGTGCAGGTACGGTACGTTGGGAAACACAGGCCCCCCCATACACATTTGCTGCCTTCTTGCCAGTTTTGAAGACGTGCTGCGTCACCTGTGACATTTCATGCGCGTTCTGTACAGCTACAGCGTGAATGAACAAAGCCCCACTCTTGCTTTGTCAGGCATTTCTGTTGTATTTATACATTATCCTTGTGTTTAGGCTTTAAAAAAACACGAGTACATAGTTGTATCGGATAACTGGATTTCCAGTGAATAGCACATTTCTTCAGCATAAAGCCCATTCTTTTGCATATTACCAGAAGGGAAAACTTTTTTTAAAACAGCTGATTGCAGATTTCTTAAATGTTTGATTGTTGGGTTTTTGTTTGTTTTGTTTTTTTCTCTCCTCTTTAGGAAAGGAGCTCTTTTGGTGAATAATATTATAGCAATACTGGCCTCCATTTTAATGGGGATCAGTTTTCCTACAGGATTGTTTGAGTTGCTGATTGCTGGAAGGTTTTTGATAGGCATAAATTCAGGTGAATGTTTTCCTATTCCTACTTCCAATAAACTATGGTGGATGGTATTGCTACTGCTGATTCTTTAGGTATTATGGTATGCATTTGGATGCTGCTTTGTAGATAGGATGACAAAAATGTCCTGTAGTCTAACTTGGAATCTGAAGGCAGCTAAATTAACAGGAAATAACTAAGTCCGATTTCCTCTGTGTTTTGGTTTAGTAACTCTTTTCAAAGCAAAATCTGTTAATAGGAAAATGTTTTTCCATTTACCTGCAGGTATTGGGATCTGTGTGCAGCCTCTGTATATTGGGGAGGTTGCCCCAAAACATCTTAGAGGTGGCCTGGCCATGGGGACTTCCATCTTTCTGACTGGAGGAATCCTGACAGGACAAGTAATTGGCTTGAGGTTAGAAATGCTTTTTTTTCCGTGCCTTGTGTTGCTCGCATGTAAAGAATTCTAATTCCCTGCTGCTCCCCACAAAATGCTTTTTTGGCCATTGTGTGCTGTGTCTGGAGGGAAGGAGTCCCAGTTGAGGTGGGTCAGCCAGAGCAGCGTCAGTGCAGCAGGTACATTTGTGCTGAGTTGCTTGGAAACGCTGCTGTAGTCAACCTGAAAATAATGCTTAGGACCAGCACAGCAGTAAGCCAACAGCGAAGGAGCATTGTCCGTCTCTTCCTGAGTGAAACCTGTCTAACAAGGTTCACAAGACCTAGGTAACTGGTTACAAGGGAGCTTCTCTTTAAGGACAAATGTCTTGCTCCCACAAGCCTTCTGAACAGTCATCAATAGCTAATTACTTGGGTTTTTTTTCTTTTTCCACACCTCTTCCAGGGAATTATTAGGTGGAGAATCATACTGCCCTCTGTTGCTATCCAGCAGCTGCTTCCCAGCATTTGCACAACTTTTATTCCTGCCGTGGTTTCCTGAAAGTCCCAGGTATCTCCTCATTGACAGAGGCGATGAGCTGAGCTGTGCCAAAGGTAATGGCTCTTCTTCCCGGCTTCGTAAAGAACAAAGTCTTCATATCCTGGCAAAAGCCTGGTCATCATGGAAAGAGATTATTTCCCAGAAGTTGTGGTCAGTAGGCAGACACAAGAGAATTTATTTTCCTTTTCTTTTTTTTTCAGCTTTGAAGCGGTTTCATGGTTCTTCAGAGTATCAAAGGGAGATGGAAGACATACAGAGGGAATGTTTTGCCTTAAATGGGGAAAAACCCAGGAAGCCCTGGCAATTGTTCACTGACCGTGGTGTGAGGTGGCAGCTCATTACTGTGATTGTGATGACTATGGGACAACAGCTCAGTGGGATAAATGCCGTAAGATTTCATACCTACAGATATCTTGAATAATTATTTAATTTCCATCTGTTTTCCAACCTTTTATTAACACAAAGGATCCACATAGAGAACCTCAGAAAAATGTGTTGTGGGAAAGAATATCTTTGTATTCTTTGTTTCTCTTTTTATTTTCTTTTCATTCCTGTGTTTCTAGTATGTACATTTCTTTAAAGAATGACTCAATGCTTGTCTTTACGTTCTTCTGAAAAAGTAAATAGAGGTGGATCAGCTTATCTCATGTCTGGTTTGAGTGTGAAGTATTCTATTCAGTAAGTTGAATAAATATACTTGCTTTCATGATAACAATATATTTACCTAGACATGAATTTAATTCTTGCTGTTTATGTCAAATTAATAACTCACAATATAAAATACATTGAGCTGTATGCTTAGTATGAACCTGACTTTGTTACCAGCCGACAGTTTAACTACCAGGAATGTGCCGGGTTTTTTTTTTTCTGTTGTAGATTTATTTCTATGCAACTTACATTTTTGAACAAGCTGGGATCTCAGCAGAAAAAATCCCGTATGTGACACTTGGCACTGGAGCTTGCGAATGCCTCACGGCCCTCACTTGTGTAAGTAACTGTTTATTCTGTCTCAGCACAGAGAAAGGATTCTTTTTGAAGAACAGCATCAGTAACTATGAGATCAGTATAGTAACAGAAAGCTGTCTTGTCCGCAGGGTCTACTGATAGACTACGTGGGAAGACGATACCTCATCATTGGGGGTTATCTCCTTATGACCCTTTGGAGCATTGTTTTAACGTTCTCTCTGACTTACCAGGTGTAGAGAAGGAGTCGTTTATATTATGTGATACAACTATCATGAGTGAACATCTGTGACACTTGAAGGAAGCTGGAAGATAAGAGCTGCATAGGTTTAAACAGCAGCATAAGAAATGACAAATGACAGCAGCTGAAAGATTTGATCAATTCTAAAGCCCTTATTTCCCTAAAATAAGAGAATGCTCCCAGCTAAGATTTGATCGTGTATTTGTCTTAAAGCTGCAGCTGCATTTAGTGACGACAAAACTAAGTGGTGACAAAACAGCATTTATTTTTGCTTTTAAAGTAAAAGACACTTGAATCCATTAAGTGTAAATGTAAATTCAGAAAAACTGCTGGAAACTCACTGGAGAATTCACAGTGCCTTAAATTTGCCATGTGAGGATAACATCCTGTCTCACTTTTTGCTGTTGTATAGAGATGCATCGAAAGCTGTGTGTACGGTGTCAGCTCAAGGCAGCCCCACAACCCTCCTGAAATGAAGGTTTAGAGGAAATCTATCTCTGCATTTGTAGACTGTACTAAGTATTTGTTGTTGCCTGTGGGTAATCCGAGCAGGATGATGCCGATGTAGCTCCGACAGTCAGCAACTAGATTTAGTCAGGATTTGGTTGCCTGATAAATCCTCGCCTAACAGAGGTGGGATTGAAGAGCTGCGATTCTTTCTCTGTCCACATGATCAGAGGTGCCCACAGCAGCTCCCATCTGCTTGGAGTTATCGGCTGGGCCAGGTGAACAGTTGACTGAGCAGCTGTCAGGCAGAGGCCTCGGTTTAATTATTTTATTGTAACTTTTGTAAGTTTCTTTGTTTGCTTTTGAATAGCAGGATTTCAAGCTTAGGCTTGGTCTTTCTAATGCACTTAGTTTCATTGGTATAGGGTAATCCTTACTGCGCTATTGAGATGTGTGTATGAAATGCATGTATGTGATGAGAAAGTCTGCTCACGCTTTGAAGCAGCTTAGTGACAGCTGACTCGGCATAAAATACCACAATAAACACCCACCAAATGTTAAACCAGTAACAACGCATAATTGTTACGTTCAGTATTGGCGTAAATTTTTAGCTTTAGAGGACGAATTACAAATCTGAACAGAAGTACTAGACTCCGTTTAGTAAAAAATATTAAATTAACAAGATTTAATTTCTCTGAAGCAGTACTGTTAAATAAATCAGCTGTGAGTCGCAAACGACTGTTGGTCTTAGTTGCAATAAAATAGCAAAAGGAAATTTAACTGTTCAGGCAAACTTTAACACTGGATTATGAGAACCTGAACTAAACCTTCTCATTCTCTTCTCTCCCAGGAACTGTACTCGTGGGTGCCTTACGTGAGCATGACATGTATATTTGCCTTCATCCTGAGCTTCGGGCTGGGACCAGGTATTACACAGCGAGGAGCGTTTCACAGCGGCGACGCATGTCTGGGCCGGGGGATGTCGGCAGCTCCGCTGTGAGCCGGGCAGTGGTTACTGTGGGGCTGCTGGCGCTCTGAGGAGCGCAGGGGAGCCCGCCCCATCAGTACAGGCTTGTCTCCCATCGTGTGAAGCTGAGGCGCGCCATGAGCTAAGCGTGAGGGGGTTCTAGTTCTGGTTTTCAATTCACTTGAGTCGTGCAAGAAGCCTGCGACGCTCTGGAAGGGGTCCTTGCTCCCCCAGCAGTGCTGCTGAGATTGGGCTGCTTCTTAGGGTGCTTGCAACACGGGCAGTAGGCTCAAAATAAGTTGTTTTTTGTTCACAGAATCAGGTCAGCTAGTGGCATACTCAAGAGCAACTCAATTTTTCTGGCCTTGGAAGCACCACAGATGGACATTTAACGTAATAATCTGTTCCATTCCTGAAACTCGTTTCCCCAGGTGGCATAACCAATACCCTGACAGCCGAGTTATTCATCCAGTCTTCACGTCCGGCAGCTTACATGATAGGAGGGACTATCAGCTGGATAAGTTTCTTCACAATTGGAATGATCTTTCCCTTCATAGTGGTAAGTGCACATAACACGCTTTCCCAGTTGCCTCACCTCCCGTTTAATCTTCCCTCAGGGTCCATCACGTTGCTCCTTACCCAGTAACTTTACCACGGGATGCACGCTGCCCCTCAGCTGAGTGCAACGAGCTTCAGTGAAAATGAAAATTAAAAAAGAATGGATGGATGTAATTTTAATGTTCAGATTTAAAAAAATGGAGGCGGTATCAAAACTGGAAAAACGTAATGAGATAGTAACGTTCAGGTAACACATTGCTTGACAGCGCACACTTGGGCTTTTACATCCAAGCAAAGTAGAAGCAGCACCTGGGGCTCACGGTTCCCAGCTTCCCCGGCAGCTCACCAGGCTTAAGTGCAGAAGGTTCTGTGCTCAGCATGATCAGGAGGAGAAACAATAGAGGCTTTCCTTTCTAGCCTTGTCTTGAGAGCAGAACCTGCAGCGTGTCTTCATTTGGCAGCTGGTTCTTCTTGGCTGAACTCTGCCTCTCAGTAAGGTCGTTGTTTTTTTTAATGTATAACATTGAAAAATATTAAACGTTTAGAAATGGTAAGCATATAATCTTAATATATGAGCCAGCTCAGTGGCAAGTGCTGTTTTATCATTACATTGTGAACTGGTTAGTGTGTGTTTAAATGATTTATCTTTTTTTTTAAAAAAAAAAAAGACTACCAAGTGTATTGCACCACACTTGGTAGCCTTTTATAAAAAGTTACATGTAAAGTAAGGGTAGGTTGGACATCTTTTTATTAAAAATATCTGAGCAGCAGTGTGAGGTGTGAATGCAAACAAAATGCTTTTTATTTTCCAAACCCCACTGTTACACTTGAAATATGTTGCAATCAAATTTTATTTTCAGACTGGCCTGAAGCAGTATTGTTTTCTGGTGTTCTTACTGGAGTGCTCCTCAGTTGCTGCTTTCATCTTCCTTGTAATTCCCGAGACAAAAAACAAATCTTTTCTGGAAATCACAAGGGAATTTCACAAGCTTAATTTTGGAAGAAATACCAAGAAAAAGGAAACGGAGCTTTATGAAAGAAGACAACTCCATGATGAATTGAAAAGAAATTCTGTGTAATTCCATAGCTGTAACTGACCTTTAACGAGCACTACAGCATCTCCTAAATTAGCAGTGTAATACAGTGAACAAGTAGCTTATTAAGTCCTCCTGTATATTTAGAGGAAGTTGATTAAAGGCAAGTTAATCTTTCTGAAATGCTGTTAAAAGATGTGTTGCTGAAATGGTATTAACAACCGCTTACGCTACACGTGGAAGACCTGATGTTGAGAAACAATTGGTGTTGTAGGGATGCAGCAGTGCCAGGAGAGGCTGTTCCCTGAATTCTTCCCCCAGAAGATTACTTTTTCCCTAACCCAGCATCTTAACATTTTAAGCTGTGCAGCAGGGTAAAAGCTCTCCTAGTTCCAAAGGTCAGTTCCCGGCAGACTGAGATCAGCACCACAAAAAGCACTGAGCAGCACAGGGGACAGGATGGGAATTAAATACTTTTAACCTTGAAAGGATGATCTGATAGAACACGGAGGAGACAACAGTGCGCTGGAAGGACCTACTGAATGAGCTTTCTGCTTCCTCCCCAGCATTTCGTCCAGGAATCTTTTTCAACTTAAAAATAAATTCATTATATTTTAGTAGTCAAAATGTAAGAAATCTCAATTACACACGGTTTTTCCATCCCAGGACCGTCAGTGGTCCTGCCTCACCCGTTACATCTTTTCCTGGTTGCAAGCATTTCCCAGCGCCACCTGTGACTTAGTGCTGCAGCAGGCACTGGGGTTCTTTTATGTTTATCTTCCTTCTTTCAGAATTAAAGCTTTTAATGAAAACAGGAAGCAAACACCATTTTGATGATTTTGGTAACTAAGGTGTTTAATTGAAAATAACATTAACTTTCTCAGCGGTAAAGGAGGCAGCATCAGGGAGGGATCTTCTTGTTGTTTAGTTTATCCTCTAAGTTTGCAAAATATTTCATTTTGGCTAGAAGTTTCTTAGCTTCTTGCAGATCATCTGAAGTGAAACAAAACAGTACAGGTTTACAGAGGGACGGGTGGATTTTCATTCTCAAAATGAATCTACTTCAATCACAGCACCCATTTCAGTACCCAGTACTGTGGGAAACAAACAATTTCTGATCTGCATTCCCACCTGAAGTGATCATTTTGCTGCAAATTGAACTAACCGGAACTTCTGTAGATTTTTTTTTTTTTAAGTTAATGTGAGGTCCTGAATTTCCTGAATCAGCAGAAAGGTCAGCTTAGAAGTATTTATTCCAAATACCGGACAAAGAGCACTTGTTTATGCAGTATTTCTGTAGTTCAGGACGTGTTTTTCGAAGCATTTGTACCAGGGATGTATGGGAACTAAATAAATAGAAGCAGCTACCTGTTTCAAAAGCTGCAGTCACCTCCTTGGTCAGTTGTTCTTGTTTAACTGTAAAACAAATAATTTAATTCACTTTTTGTTACATAGTATATTTAATACTACTGCATTCTGACAGTCTGTGGTGGGAAACTTAATATTCTCATGGTCTTTTGGGAGCTAAGAGAGCTTTTCATAGTATTGCTGTCAATTTATTTTTTTAATTACAATTTCAAACAGATAATATTTCTTTGTTCAAACAGGTTTGCAGACAGCAGTTCCAATGGTCACCAACCTAAGTTTGGTGTACCAGTTTACTGTGCTACAGTTAATTTCCTTCTATTCTACTTAATTTTTATCCTAGGTATTCTAATTGCTTTTGGTATACTACTGTTACTGCCAAGAATTAAATATACCAATAAACTCAATGTTTTGGGTATCACCAACAATATAAATAGGAAAGATGTTTGTGTAAGGAATATAATCACTGCTAAGTTGAAGAAGGTAGAAGAAATAAAATGTCTGTATAAATGAAATCATTTAATGTGGTCGGTCAAGCATTTTATTGAACTGTTCGGAGTGGTTCTTTCTTCTAGCACAGTCTGCGTGCCCTGATTGGCTGAAGGTTGAGTAAGTTCCTTTTTATAGTCTATATATATATACACACACCAATTCTGCCACTGGAACAGGTACAGTTAGATTTTTCTGAAGCCAGATTCGATGTTCAGGTGGCATAAACTGGTGAAGAGAATATTTTTGGGGGGATGGGGGCAGCAGGCTGTTGTAGTGAGTCAATTCAAGACTAACACAAGTTAGAGCTACTGAAAGAAATAGACTGAAAAAGTTGAGAGCCTTCCAAAAGACACATATGACTGTACAATACCCTCAAATCATAACCTACCTTTAATTAAAGTTTCAATTTCTTCAAGGCTATCCTCATTTTCAGCCTCAGCTAGTTTTTCATTAATTTCCATGATTTCCGTGAGAAACAGCGGGTCTGCATCACAGTCTGTCTCTTGTGCCGGCTCTACTCCGCGCAGCTCCAGCTGGCGAGGAAAATGGGATTCTGGAAATACACATTCTTACACAAACAACCGCGAGACTTCTTTTACAGCCGACTTTTCAGTATCGATCTTATTTCAAAGTGAATTATTTTCTTGAATATTAAGTCCTTTAGCAGGGCTCACTCAGATCTGCATCTGACAGACTCCTGGTTTATTCCACGACATGCGCACAGACAGAGTCAGTCTTAAAATTAACTCCAGCGGCAGACCATAAAAACGAACAGTTAACCAAAGCAAAGGCTGCCAGGGGCCAGACTGAAATTTGGAAGCCCTGGGCAGACACGACGTGTGAGACAGGAAACGATCGGCGTGAAATGAGCAGCAAATGAGATGTAATAATGAGTATAATGTTAAAGAAAACAGTGGAGAAGCTGGTTAATTTTCAGACACGCTCGTTTCGGGTCCCCCTCCAGCCCCGGTACTCCCCTTCTTCAGGGGAACACGCGTGAGCCTGTCAATGAGCGAGCCGCAGGCGTGCGACCGGCGCCTCACCAGGTAGAGGCCGCGGCTGAGCGGGTTCCGCAGGGTGCGGTAGGCCTTGTTGATCAGGGCGGAGAGCTGCTCGGAGTAGCGCTGCTCCTCCTGCGGATGCACAAAGGCCCGGGTTCACCACAAGCGGCGAACGCCCGCCAGTGCCCCCGCGGAGCAGCGGCGCTCCCGCGGCCCCCGGAGTGGAGGTGTCCCCCGAGCACCGGGACGCGAAAGCGGGCGGGTCTCCGTCCTCCCGAGGCGGGCGGGCGGCGGGGGCCCGGCGCTCGGCTCCGCGGGGCCGCCCCCGCCCGAGCCCGAAGGCGGCTGGAGCGCGGGGCCCGGGCGGGCGCTCACCGGCGGCCTCTGGCCGAAGCGATCGGGGTGGACGGCGCGCTGCAGGCTCCGGAACCGCCGCTGCAGCTGCTGCGCGTCGAGGCGGAAGGAGCGGTCACTGCGGGCGACAGAAGGCGGCGTGAGGCCCGCGGCCGGCCGGGCCCGCGACCCGACCTCGGGGCGTCCTCTAGGGTCGGCGACGACCGTGAGGCAGATGCGACGAGGAGGAACCACCATGGGGGAGTTCGTGCGGCTCGAGGTGGCCGACGGCGTCGGCACGGCCAGGGAGCACGGTGCGTGACCTTCCCTGCGTGGAGGCCTCCCCTGCTGGGCAGCGGTCGAC